>PVKE010000614.1:21814-41096 GCA_004027555.1 Craseonycteris thonglongyai | reverse complement strand
TGTATGCGTGTAAGGGGTCCCGAACTGACTGTGGAGTAAGTGTTAGCGGCCGTTGTCAGCGTCATCATCACAGAACTACAGGGTCTTGGACCTGAACTCACTCCCTGCCCCCTGCCAAGCCTCCCGTCTGTCCCTGGCTGTGTGCAGGGGTCTGTCTGTCCACAGGGTGATGCGTGCACACACGCACACACGCACGCACACACACCCTGGCCAGCTCCCTCCCTGGCCCCCTCAACAAAGCTCTCTTGTCCAGTTGAGAATATCGATGAGACAGAGGGCAGTGAGGCTACAGACAGCCCACATAGCCTTCCCTCTCTGTGGGACTAGCTGTCCCCTCGTGCAGCCCACGGACTTTTCACAGCTACTCCCAAGCCCCCTCCTTAGCGGGGGGACATCCTCAGGTATGTGTTGGGCACACAGGTAGCAGAGCTGAAGTGACCTGGGCATTGTGATGCTCAGATGGAGATGCGGCCTCCCTGTGCGCATCTGAGTGTATGCAGCTGGCACTCCCATTGCCCAACATCTGCTGGTGCCCAATGCCATGCCAAGTGTGTCCCATGTGGGTGTCATTTAACCCTCAGACATGTCACAGGTGAGGAAACAGGCTCAGAGGTGGAGCAATGGCGTGCAAACTCGGGAGTTCTGAGTGCATGGTGGACACGGGGCTGACGGAGAGCATTGAGGTGGGGGTCAGGGAGGGCACCTGGCCCAGCCTGGTCCCCTGAGGGGTTCCACATGCAGGCGTGTGACATGAGGTGATCCGCGGAGTCAGTGAGATGGTTCTGAAGGCAGACCCCTACCTTAGAATGTTGAATTATGGCTCCGTGGTTGGAGGGTGGGGAGCTGCGAGGGCTGGAAACTAGCTCCGAACGTGTTCCATTTGTTTCAACAAGAATGCATCACTGTTGCGATTTGCAGAACACCAAATTAACAACATCAATCTTATAAGAACCAACAAGAGGGAAAAAGGCGAAGTACATGTCACTGTTGTTGACATCCTGTTTGGGCACATCCTTTTAATAATAACTATTTCGGTACATTTTGCATGGCATACAATTCACCCATTTACAGAGTATTAGTTTTAGAACATTTTGTCACCTCCCCAAAACCCCACACTGGTTAGCAATCACTCCCCTTTGCCCCACTCTCTCTAGCCCCTCGCTGTTACCCGTCTGCTTTCTGTCTCTGTGGCTTTGCTTATTTGGGACATTTCACATAAATGGAATCACACCGTATGTGGTCTTTTGTGTCTGGTTTCTTTCACTTAACGTCATGCTTTCACAATTGATCCATGTTGTAGCGTGTGTCAGAACTTCATTCCATTTTATAGCTGAATATTATTCCATCGTATGGCTAGACCATATTCCATTTATCTAGTTATCCAGTGATGAACATTTGCTGTCTAGGCATGTTTTTATTTATTTATTTATTTAAAGATTTATTTTATTGTTTGAGAGAAGCTGAGAGAGAGAGAGAGAGAGAAGGGGGAGGGCCCAGAGCAGTCTCCATAGTTATACATCATTAGTGGTGACACAGTTTCATTCCACACAGGTGGATGTGGGGCCGCGAGGGGTGGGAACCAAGCCTGGGGCCTCCCGCATGGGAGGCGAGAACCTTCCCCGCTGTGCCATCCAGCAGTTACCAGTTGCACCACAGTTCAGCATATGGGTTTGCACAGCCTAGGGCCAGGATTCAATCCCTGGGCCTTGCAGTTTCAAGGCAAGCATGCAACCTGCTGGGTTATCCCGGCATCCCCTTATATTTAAATATATAAAAATATGTGCCTATGTGTGCATGTGTAGTTCTGCATCCCATTGCATGGATAGGAACCCGAGACCCTACTGGGGCTGGGGCCTCACCCAAGGCCCCCCCCTGGGGAGGACATGGAGCAGAACCCAGTGGAGTGGCAGTGTGACTGGGACATTCTGAGCAGTTAGCTGCTAGAGGGTCTTGGGGGAAGGTTAGTCACTGTCACTGTGCGAAGCTCAGGGAGATTGGTGCCTGCCTGGGACTCTAGCATCCGGACCATGTCGGTTTTCAGATGGGCATGGCTAGTTTTGTTATGTCACATGTTCCTGGATGCACTCCTGGGGATGGTCAGATCAGCCTGTCCTTGGCTGTGGGAGGTGGCGACGCTGACGGTTGTTTTCACAGCTCTGGGAGAAACACACAGCTCTCACCTCTGTTTGCCCTTCCGGCTGGCGCGGCCAGTCCCAAAGTCTCCTGAAGAGTTAAGGTCTCTGGTTCACGAGTCCATCAGACCTGGATTGCAATGAATTCCCAGCTGTGTGACCCTGGGTAGTCACCTAACTTCCCTTAGCCTCAGTTTCCTGCCCCGAGAAGTGGGGATACTGGTATCTACTGGGTATTGAAAGACTTAGAGACCATGGCAGGCTGCACCTGCCGTGTTTTGGGTGTAATGGGCTTTACCTCGGAGGCCCTCACTGTAGGACTTGGCAGCCAATCCCCTTCATTTTTATTCACCTGGCTCCAACCCACCATTCCACTTGGTTGAGACCTGGTAGAACCCTCCACGGGCCATTTGACGGCACTATCTGTAGTGATGCCTCCTGGTTTTGTATCATCTACAAATGTGACAAACCGCTTCTGCGTGGGTCCTTATGGCTAACATTAGCCACAGCCAAGGTCAGGACCCCAGGACACACTGGGTCTCCCCTTGGGGCTTTTCATCACCCATTAAGCAACGTGGGGTGGGTAGAATTGGCAAGTTCCAAATAGCCTACGCGGGATTTTGTCTAGAGATCATTGGAAAATCAAGATATTGGCAGCAGGATTAAGTCTCAGACCACACACTCAGTGTACAATAAAGGAGGGCTCCTTGACTATTCCCCAGCTTGGCTTAATTTTTATTTCAAGCAGGTAATTAATTGGAGGCAAGGAGGTTGTATTCTTCTCTGCAGGGTGACAGGGACATTCAGGGGCCAGGTCACCACAAACAGGCAGAGTAGGGGTGCTATCTGGTCCTCAATTGCCCTCTCCTTCTCCCCCCACAGATTGCCCAGGAGGCTTCTGCCCATTTCTAGCCTTGTGGGTCCCTGTCCTGTGGTTGGGGCCTGTGACAACCATTCCAGAGTTATGGTCACTGCCATAAATTCTTGCTCTTATTCTGCTGTCACCTCCATTCCCTGAGGCAAAGAGCATCCCCTGCTTGTAGGAAGCCCCCCAGCCCCAGCCCCTCAGGAATAGAGTGCTGGAGTGGGCTCCTACCATCTGTTAACTGCAGGAACTTTAGGAGCTGGCGCTGAAACCTTTGGTAGCTTGAAACTCCACTGTAGGAATACTGACACCATGAAAATCAGCAAATACTCCTTCCCTCCCTCTCCCTCTCTTCCTTCTTCGTCCTGTCCTCTGTCCCTTCCTTCTCTCCCTATCTCTCTGTCTCGCTGTCTCTGTCTGGCTCTTTCTCTCCTCCTCTGGAGAGGGAATGATAAATTAATATTCTCAAAATATTGTTCTTCCATCACCCACGCCTCACGTATGCACTGCCCGGATTATGCAGGAAGGATACCGTGACGAAGTGGGGAGACGTTACCGGTGCTTCCGGATGCTCTCGCCCATTGCCTGCCCCTTCTGTATCGAATGGCTACAGCCAATGTCTCTTCTAGCTTCTTCTCTGTCATCTGCTAACTTCTCAACACCTGTACCGCAGAAGTAGGCTGGCTTCTCTCTCCGTTGAACCACACAGGACTTTGAGCAATGAAGTTCTCTTTTCATGAGCGTGAAAAAAATACCGGTACTCCATTATCTTTCTGCAAAATGATGAACCCTCTCACAAGAGGGTTATTTGCCAATCTAATAGCTTTAAAAATGGCATTTTATTGTTGCTGATGTGCAATGCTCTGTAATGCTCTGCAGCATTTGTTGACTGACGTGTCGACTGTAGGCTTCTTGAGAATGGGGATTATACCTCATTTGTCTCCGTCTCTCCTTTCACAGGACCGAGATTTTGGTAGTTTGGGGTGATGCTTGCTAAGTGCATTAATGAATGGCTGGTTTGCCTGGATCAGAATTGTCCTTGTCCTTTGAGGGTAGGTGGTAAACCTTTTTCTATGGGCCTCAGTTTCTCCACCTGCAAAGAGTGTGCATTTATATGGCCCTCGCAGATCCTCTCAGCTCAGACAACGTGACTGAATTTGCAAGTCTCTTAGGACAAGAGCATCCAGGTTGGATGTAGATTCCCTTGAAGAGTGGTCCCATGGCCTGTTTGCTGGGCAACCTAGGGCAAGTCCCTTAACCTTTCTGTGCCTCAGCTTCTCCCTTGATAACTGACTCCTTTGCTTTTCAGGGGCAAGAGGAGAGAGGGAGAGTTCCTCCACACAAGGGTCTCAAACTCACGTATCTACAGGGCCAGGTGGGGGTCTGTTGGGTGTTGGAAATGCAATCGGGAGAGGCTGGGACAGTGGCAAATGGAGAGGACAGAGTGAATTAGTTCCGGCCAGCAGAAACATGGCCTTGTAGTCCGGGACCCTGTCTGCTCTAGAGTGGTTTCTCTTCTTGGCCAGGGTCTGAGACGTTAGCTAAGGTGTACTGGGTGTTAGAAGACCTAAGTCTCAGCTGGATTACTCATGAGCAAGGTTGGTTGCATAACTGCCCGAGCCCCACTTCTTTGATCCGTGGAATGAAACTGAGCCTCGTGGCTTGGAAAGTTATGGCCAGAGTCCAGAGCTAAGCCTGCAAATCTGGAGGGCCAATCGTCTGTGTCTGAAGCCAATCCCTCCTCTCGGCTCTGTGTCCTAGCCCTGGGAACAGGAAGGCCAGCTGGGGGTGAGGATGGTGAAATGAAGCTTAATGAACAACCCCGGGGACTGGTCAGGGTGGGTTTTTGGTGGCCTGAGGTGTCTGGGACAGGGGCTGGCTGACAAAGTTGGCCCTGGGAGGGAACAGGTCAGTGACCTGGTCTCCTCTGAGGCAGCCACCCTGGCTTTCCCCCACCCCATTCTCTCCCAAGCCAGGAGCTCTGGAGCCTGGGTCTGAGACCTGGCTCTGCTGCTGCTGTGTGACCTTGGGAAAGGGACCTGGCCTCGATGAGCCAAGTCTGATTCCACGATAGAGTTCATCACAACAGCCACCTCCCCAGGACTCTGTAATCATTCCTTGATATAATTATGTCAATGTTCCCAGACTGTGACATTTATGTGCCACCTTTGCAATTTTTGTCACATAATTGTCCCACCTCCTTTAAATAGTAACAGTGAGAACAATAGCATCAACAGCCATAAACACAGAGTGCTTACTACTGTTCTAAATGTTTTACACCTATTAACCCATTGGATCCTCACATTGATTCCACTAGGGAGGTATTTTGTCCCTGTCTTACAGTTGAGAAGTTGGCAAAGAGGTTAAGTAACTTACCCAAGGTCACACAGCCAGTAGGTGCAGAGCTGGTATTTGTACCAGAGCCTGGCTTAAGAGTCTGTGTTTTGACTATTAGGCATATTGCCTCTTACTACTCTGCTATTACTTAATATATAGTATTAAGTAATAAGTCTGTTTTTCTTTAAAAAAAAAGAGTATTTTTATTTATTATTATTTTTTAAAGATTTATTTTATTGTTTTTGACAGAGACAGAGATAGACAGAGACAGAGAGAAGAGGGAGTGCCCAGAGCAGTTGCCATAGTTGTACGTCATCAGTTGTCGACATGGTTTCCTTCCACACAGGTGGGCAGGGGCCACGTGGGGTGGGAACCGGGCTGGGGGCCTCCTGCATGGGAAGCTCACCCCAGTTCAGCATGTGGGTCCACACGGGCCGGGGCCGGGATTCGATCCTCGGTCCCCGGGGCTGCAAAGCGAGCACTTACGTAACTCACTGAGCCATCCCGGCTTCCCCCAGACTCCATTTTTAAACTTTAATACCCGCCTAGCTTCTTCCTAAGCAATAATACCCATGAAATTACGGGCCTGATATCACATAGATGAGGGCTGTCTGGAAGTATCCAGCCACGTAATATGAACAACAGAGGCTTTTATGGCTGGATTTTCCCAGACAGCCGCATATATGTATCTCCTACTGCATACAGAAATAAATACCCAACTATTAAAAAGCCTTTGGTCAACATGAAAGGGCTGGGATACAGTAGGCATGCAATACGTGCAGCTGTCATGCTCCTGGTGCAAGCCTGAGCCGTGTGCGAAGGCCTGCTCCTCCAGGAAGCCCTCCCTGACCCCACCTCACCCTCAGCGGCCCCACGGGAGCTGTCTGCTCTCTGTCCTCACTGGGTTGGGTGGCTTCCTTTCCCCTGCAGGGCGTGACCTGTGTTTTGTGACCCTTTGTCCTCAGTACCCTGGCCAGGTCAGGACAGCTGACGAGGATGGGTACATGTTTACCGCCAGGACAGGGATAAAGCTGACAGGGTCGTCATCAGGCATCACGGTCAAGCAGCTGGACTTGACCCCGAGCAGCCGGGAGTTAATCATCAAACCGGAGGAGGTCACCCCAAGCCCAGGAAGAGCACAGAGCATCCGGGTCCTTCCTAGAGCTCACCTCCCATCTTACACAGAGGGAAACTGAGGCCCAGATGGCTGTGACTAGCCCAGGTTCACCCAGTGAGATGGTGACGGAGACAAGGCCTGAACCTATCATGCCATTCTCCTACCTTCGGCCGTCCATGGCTCCCTAGTGCCCCTGGGTGAGGCCCAGCCTCCGGCTTGGCACCCCCTGGTCCCTGCCCGCCTCTCCAGCCCCAAACCTGCCTTCTCCGGTCCAGTCCTGCTGGACCCTGGTCCATTCCTGGAGCATTCCAACTCCAGACCTTTGTACTCTGTGTTCCTGACTCCCGGCTCGGCTCTGTCTCCCCCTCCTCCAGGAAGCCCTCCCAGCCCTCCGGGGAGGTACCTGTGCTGAGTACCCACAACCCTGCCCCACCTCCCCCTGCCACTCTCTGAGGGCATTGACTGTAACTCTTCCTCAGTGGCCCCTGGGAGCTTCGTGAGGGCAAGGGACAAGCTGTTTTGTTTGGGGCTAAAGGTGCTGGGACTGACACATACTAAGCATCCAGTAAATATTGGTTGAATGAATGGATCAATTGCCAGTCATTCACTTGAACAATAAATAATTGGTTTCCTGGATTGCGTGTGAAATATCAGAGGTGAGGAAGTGCTTCAGAGAAATATGCCTGTCTCACGTGACAGATCACAATTGTTTTTGTTTTTTGTTTTTTGTCCTTATTTTCTTGGGACAAGCACTGAACTTGGAGATATCTGTGATATGAGAGAGGTGGTCCCGGGTGAGAAGGAAAGGGTGTTGCCTCTCTGGCTGGGTGGCCTCAGCACAGTGAGACTCCCTCTCTGAGCCTCAGTTTCTTCACCTGTCAACCGGGACCAGGTAATGAGCACGCCGTGGCCAGCGCATAGGGAGGCAGTGAAGGTCGATCTCGTTCCCTTCTCTCCTCCAGATGGGAGCTGTCCCTTTAACTTGGGGGGAGGGGCCAAGGCTTCAGGAGGCTGCCAGGAGCTGGTCAGAGTTGGTGCCCAGTTAGGCTGGCGGGCAGCAGGCTGCAGCCAAGCTGGTGAGGGGACTGTTGGGCAGGAAGGTAAGGGGGTCTGGGGCTCAGATGGGACCCCCGGGGCTCTGGGTGCATGTGTGAATGTTGCATGGGTAGTCTGGAAGGTTCTGGGGCAAAGTTCTAGCTGCACGGACGGAAAGTGAGAGAGCAGCCTATGCCCTCCCAGGACTATCGATTCAACTCAGACTGTCCTGCAGCCCAGCCTGAGTTGCAGAAGGGAAGTGCGTCCTGCTTGTCAGGGGGGCAGGGCTGGGCATTCGGCCACCACGGGCCAGAGAGGCTTCCCAGCCCTGGTACCAGAGATGTGGCTGTGGAGTGTCACCCAGGTGGCCTCTAGGGAAAACCCAGAGGGATAAGGGAGGCGGAAAAGGTCGCTGGTCTTCACTGAACTCACGGAGGCAGCAGGTGAGACCCAGGGAGGAAAAGTGACTTGGTCAAGGTCATATTGCTGGGACCTGAACCCACGCCCCAGGCTTCCCGCTGCGTGGCTGTCCAGCCCTCAGGGCCCGCGGCTCCCACTTGTGGTGAGAGCTACGTATCCTAGAGTCTGGGAGGCTTGTCTGCACAAGCGTCTGGGCTTGATAAGGCCGTGGGCAACGTGGGGGTTTGACTGATGCCTGCTGTCCTCTTGTGGGCAGTTGGCATAACCAAGAGGCCTGGGGGAGCCAGGAGCATTTGGCTCCTAAAGAGGACTGGCAATTAAGCATTAAAAACACCTTTAATAATGATGATAATAATAATAAAGTGTAGCACAATGGTTATAAGCACAGATGTCAAGATGCACAGCCCGGGAGGCTGGGACGGCTCAGCGGGTTAAGTGCTCACTTTGCAGCCCTGGAGACCAGGGATCGAATCCCGGCTCCGGCCCATATGGACCCATGTGCTGAACTGGGGTGTGCCCCCAGTTTAGTTCTTGCCGGGACCTATGCAGGAGCCCCTGGCCCAGTTCTTGCCCTGCGCAGCCCTGCGCCCACCTGTGGAGTGAAACTATGTGAAAAACTAATGCTGTCAACTATGGAGACTGTTCTGGGCCCTCCCCCTTCCCTCTGTCTCTATGTGTCTCTCTAGCTGTCAAAAAACAATAAAAATAAATCTTTAAAAAAAGATGCACAGCCTGAGTTTGAATCCTGACTGTGCCATTTCTAGCTATGTGACTTTGGACAAGTTACTTAACCTGTCTGGGCCTCAGTTTTATTGACTACACGGAGTTAATCATTAAACCCATCTGAGAGTGGTTGGGAGGATCACATGAGATAATACACAAGGTGCTTGGCACGTTGCCTGGTTCACAGTAAGTCCCCCACAGCTAATAACAGCTGTCATTATTACATGTCAGGCACTGACTTAACTCCTTTTCCATTCAGCCTTGCTTAGCAGTTTTCACCATTCCTGATTAGCTTGTTTCTCTATAAAGCTATTTGTTGAATGCTGATCTCCCCATCAGACTATAAGTCAGCTCTGGGAGGAGATGTCTGTCTCGTTGCCATGGTATCCCCAGTCCCTAGGTCAGGATCTGCTCTTTGTAGGTATCCTGTAAACGTGCTTGACTGAGTACGAGGGAGCCTGCCAGCCTTGTTAGAAGGCCCCCGGGAGGTACCACCTCCAGAGGGCTCAGCCGATGGCAGACACACCACAGGCCCTCAACAGAGGATCGCTATTGTTATTAATGTGCACCAGGACTTGTGCGTTGGGGACTGTTGTTATTCCCGTTTTACAGAAGGGAAAACAGGCAGAGAGAGGTGGAGAGACTTGTCTGGGCCCACAACCAGAAAGTCATAGCTGGTCTCTAACTCTGGTCTTGGGTGGGCCCCGAAGCCCACATTCTTGGGCTCTGGGGCTGAGGGGAGCCTCGGTCCGGTACGATGGGTTGGGGTCTCCTCCCGCAGGCCTGCTAGCTGGTGGCTGGAATGCAGGGCTCAATGGCGGAGCGTGCTAAGGGCGAGCGCTTCCAC
Source organism: Craseonycteris thonglongyai (assembly GCA_004027555.1). Classification (NCBI taxonomy): domain Eukaryota; kingdom Metazoa; phylum Chordata; class Mammalia; order Chiroptera; family Craseonycteridae; genus Craseonycteris; species Craseonycteris thonglongyai. The sequence continues at coordinate 31,620 of PVKE010000614.1, read as the reverse complement.
ACAGCCACGCCGCTGCTGGAGAGCTGGGCGCTGTCCCAGGTGGCCGGCACGACTGTCCTCCTCAAGTGTGAGAACGTGCAGCCCACGGGCTCCTTCAAGATCCGGGGCATTGGGCACTTCTGCCAGGAGGTGAGGGGGTGTGGGCAGGAGGGGAGGAGCGAGGAAGGGGTGGGGGCAAAGGTGGTGGCTGGAGAGGGGCAAAGGCAGGAGGGGGCGCGGCATTGTACTGTTGCACGCAGAGAGCAGCCAGGAGTATAGGGGTGGCAGGGGGAGGGTCTCACAGGCCTCTGTGACACCTGCTGGGCTAGCCCCCAGCCCCATTCCTTCTCTTCTCAGGTGGCCAAGGAGGGATGTAGACACCTGGTGTGCTCCTCAGGTGACCGAACCCATTTGTGCTTCCTGAGGGTCCTGGGGGCTGGGTGTGTGTGTGTGTGTGTGGGGGGGCAGCCTGGTATAGACCAGGGCCCCTGCCCCCTTCTGCTGCCTCCGCAGGTGGCAATGCAGGCGTGGCTGCCGCTTACTCGGCTCGGAAGCTGGGCATCCCTGCCACCATCGTGCTCCCTGAGGGCACCTCCCTGAAGGTGGTGAGGAGGCTGCAGGGAGAGGGAGCCGAGGTCCAGCTGATGGGAAAGGTGAGGACCCCAGGAGGGGGAGCCAGCCTGCTGTGCCCCCGCCCCCCGCCCCCCTTGCCCTTCGAGGGCCTTTGCCTGGGACCCAGGCCCCTCCTAGGGTTCAAACCCATGTCTGCCGCCCCCACAAGCCGCCCTGTCTGCTCCTGCCTGCAGCCTGAAGCAGCCCAAGCCCGCTCCCAAACCCCTTAGCAAGAGAGACTGTGTTTCTCACGAGCCATGGACCCGGGGGCTGTTCGTTATACAGCAGAGCTGCGGGGCAGGGGTGAGGTGTGAGGTGTAGTGAGGGCTGGAAACCCCGGCTTGCTTCCCCTGTGTGAACCCCGGAGAAGCAGGAAGCTACGGATGACCTACACCCTCACCAACACTTGGTCTTATCCGCTGGGACATGTTTGCCATTTGTTGAGACAAAAAGTATAAAGCCCACGGCAGCAGGGTTTCCCGTTCTGAGACCATCGCAATGTGAGGGAGGCCCGCTGGCGAGGGCACCCGCTGGTGGCCACACAAACATGCCACCCTTCTGCCCTCCTGGAAAGAAGAAAAAATACGCATCTCTACAAAACAAATTTTTAAAGCTGTCAGAACTACAATTAAGAGACATACATGGTCCCTGAGAGCTGGTTTCCAAATACTTTGTAAATATATTTGCCTCCCTCCTCCTTCCTTCCCTCCCTTTCTCCTTTCTTCCTTCCTTCCTGCCCGACTGCATTTATTCATCCATTCAACCATTCTCCTACTCATAACCCTCCCTCCCTCCCTCCTTTCCTTCCTTCCTTCCTTCCTTCCTTCCTTCCTTCCTTCCTTCCTTCCTTCCTTCCTTCTTTTCTTATTTTCCTTCCACCCAACAGATATGCATTGAACACACACTGTGCGCCCACATATGCGAGACAGTTGGGGATATAGAGATAAGACACAGTCTCCACTCTCACAAAATCTCAAGTGTTGTTGGAAAGACACACAGTAACCAGATGAGGGTAACAGGGGGTGCTGAGTGCGCAGGGCACTGCAGAAGAACGGAGAAGGCCTATTGTTCTCATCAGCCACTGCTGCTGATACTGCTGCATAACGAACAGCCCCCGGGTCCATGGCTCGTGAGAAACACAGTCTCTCTTGCTAAGGGGTTTGGGAGCGGGCTCGGGCTGCTTCAGGCTGCAGGCAGGAGCAGACAGGGCGGCTTGTGGGGGCGGCGGACGTGGGTTTGAACCCGAGGGCCGTGGGGAGTCAGGACGGGGTTTGAGAAGGGGGTGGGACTTGGTGGGATGTTCAGTGGCTGCCCCGGGGCCACGGAGGCTGGGAGCCCAGGAAGATGGTCTGTCTGGTCCCGTCACGGGCGTCAAAGGCTGCACAGTGTGGAGTCTCATGTTTGTTTCCATCGCTCGAGAGCAGGGGGCCCATTTCTTCAGCTCGAGGGGGGTTCCACTGCTTTGTCTTCTCCGTGTCTCTCTGACTCGGGGCTGGGGGCCCCAGGGGGTGCCCAGGACGGCCAGACGCCGCTGTTTTGGGCCCCCTTGTGGGAGAGGAGACTGCTCTTTAGCATTTAGCTTCTGCTGACGTTGGCTGGTGTGGGTACCCCTGAAATGTGGTCTTGATTGGTCTCCAGAAGTAGACCCTGAGACAGCCTCCGCAGCCATCTGAGGCCCGGGCCTCTGACCTCAGTGTCTTGTTAGGTCTGGGACGACGCTAACCTGAAGGCACAGGAGCTGGCCGGGAGGGACGGCTGGGTGAACGTCCCCCCATTCGACCACCCCCTGATATGGTAAGGCGGCCCCCACCCACCCCCAGAGCTCAGCCCCGAGAGAGCTTATGTCGGGGGCGTCTCCCTGGACAGAAGGGGAAACAGGCCCAGAGAGCAGAAGAGGCCTGGAACCTGCACACCGGGGTTCAGCCCCTGCTTCTGCCACAGGCCAGCTGTGCGACTCTAAAGCCTCTCAGCGCCCCGTGCCTCAGTTTCCGCCCGTGTAAAAGAGAAGGGCTAACAATAATCCCCTTTACTGAGCGTGCGCTGTGGGAGACAGTCACGTAATCCTCACCAGAGCTCTAGAGCTCTGAGATCGCAGAGCTAACGAGTGGCAGAGACACTGGGTCCCCTGGCCCCGAACTTGAGTTGAGCTGGTCCCAAGTGACAGGCTGGCCCTGGGGGGTGGGTGGAGGGGCAAAGAATGAGTGAATGAATGAACCCAGGATGGAAGCTGTGGGGGCTGAGCCGTGCAGGGTCTCTGCACGTTGCTGGGGGTGGGGAGTGGGTGTGCTGGGGGGCCTTTGGGACTGAGGGCCTCCCTCACCCCGCTTCTCCCCCCACTCTTCCCTGCGCCCCCAGGGAAGGCCACAGCAGCCTGGTGCGGGAGCTGAAGGCAGCCCTGGGGTCCCCCCCGGGGGCCCTGGTGCTGGCGGTGGGGGGTGGGGGGCTCCTGGCTGGGGTGTCAGCAGGCCTGGCGGAGGTGGGCTGGGAGCATGTACCCATTGTCGCCATGGAGACCCAAGGGGCGCACTGTTTCAACGCGGCCGTCAAAGCCGGCAAGCTGGTCACGCTGCCCAGCATCAGCAGGTAGGCGCGGGCTGGGCCTTTGCGGGGGGCTGGGGGGCGGGGGTGTTTTGGCCTGAAGGCCTCCCAGTCCCAGCGAGCAGAGGAGGGGGACCCTCAGGGGGGTCTCCTTCACCCTGAGACTCCAGCCCCTGTGCTGTGGCTCTAAACCAGAAGACAGCGCTGACAAAGTGCACAAAGGATCCGGTCCGTTCACGTCTCCTCCGTGAACAAAACGGGCTTCCCCTAGTCTGTGCCGTTGCGACGCCAGTGCAAGTGCGCTGCAGCCACGAGCCCCCGAAAACCAGGGTCCCCCTCAATCCCGCCATCCAAAGACGACAGTGTCAGACGGGGCTGCATTTTCCTCAGCCTCTGCCACCCCCGCCCGCAAATCATCACCTGCAATGAAATGTGTTCCGCACACAGCAGGCGCTCCACAAATGCTTGTGACGGGAACATAGGAGTCAAGGACCTACGTTAAAAAGGGGAGATGATCGCCTTCCTACGGTGTCGTCACCTCTGTTTTCCGAGGTCATATTACATAGCGGGAACACATTTCATGTTTTCCTGCAACATCCTTCGAGAGCCCCCACCCCCCATTGCATTTTGTAACCGATTTTCATTCAAGTGAGGACAAGTTCTTGTAGACAAACTAGTAGTGGCCCCGCCTTATTCCTCATCGTCACCCCTGCCACCGTCCATAACCGCACATGCTGCTACAGAAATGACCACAAACGAGGGGCTTAAAACAGCACAGGTTTGTTCCCTCAGAGTCTAGAAACCAGAGGTCTGAAGTCAAGGCATGGGCAGGGCCGGGGGACGCCGCTTTGCCTCCCCAGCTCCTGCTGGGGGCCGGCAGTCCTCGGTCACCCCACAGCTTGCAGCTCGCCACCTGCCCTGTCTCACTGGCCTTTTCCTCTGGCTGGCTGTGATCTGCTACGAGGACACCAGTCCTTGGAGGTGGGGTCCACCCCGATCCCGTGGGAGGCCCTCTTCACTAACTCTACCTGCAAAGACCCTCTTTCCAAATAAGCTCTTTGGGGGGCGGGGTGGGGGGCTATTCAATCCTCTGCCAATGCAACGTCTGCCCACATTTTATGAAGCGTCCATCACGTGGTGGGACTTAGGATACAATGGCCTACGACAGCAAGGTACGGAGACCATCCATTTCTAAGTCCCAGGGTGACTGTGCGGATGAAAGCAAGGAATCCACGCACCCAGCGCCTTGTCATCATTCCATGTGTCCGCTATAGTCTAGCCATGAGACATGGTTAGTCATAAGGTGACCAACTTTTTTCCAATAAAAAGGAGGACATAAATAAATTAAAGAACCAAATATTGCAAATAAAAAATTCATTCTTTGCAACAATAACTAAACAGAAAGCATTATAATATAGTAAATAGATAACACGGGCGTATTATAATTAATTATTATTTAAATATGAATATTTTTCGATTGAATATTTTTTGTTAATGTGTCATTTTCTAACAATATATGAGAAATATCCGTACAAGAACTATTTTTCGTATTGGATTTCACAGCAAGTGCTGCAGCTAGGGTATCAACGTTCAGTCTTGATTTTTCAGTTGTCCAAAAATCATGAGCCATTGAAAATACCCTTTCAGCGGCTGCGTTAGGGCCAGGGCAGCACAGTGTAAACTGGACTAGAAGTAAATTTTCATAGGGTATACGTGCATTTCTGAAATGGTTGCATATTTCCACCCGGCTTTTATCAACCTCAACATGTTCATGTTCCCACTCGACCAATTTTTCCGAATTTAAATAAACATTCAGTTTTCTAATTTCTTCAAATAGACAATTGTCGCCTATTTTAATGTCTGGTCGTTCTGTGGATAAAAACTGAACACAAGTCGAAAAGGAGGACATCTAGGAGGACACTTTTCGAGGGAGGACAGAACTTCCAAAAGGAGGACTGTCCCCCCTAAAGGAGGACGGCTGGTCACCTTATTAGTAGTGAATAAAATAAAAAGAAAAAACCCAGTCCCTTTCCTGTTTGGCTATGAGGTCTGCGCAAGGAGTGGCACAGTCATGGATGTAGGATCGCAGGGCTTGTGGGGCGTGAGTTCCGAGCGCGGCCTCTGTGCCAGGGGCTGCCCAGACTTGGCAGTGCTGAGCCCCCGCCCCCGCAGGACGGGGGAGGACGTGGCAGTCAGCAGCTCCCCCTGCCCTACACCTGTCCCCTCCTGCAGTGTGGCCAAGTGCCTGGGGGCCAAGACGGTGGCCGCGCGGGCCCTGGCGTGCGCACAGGAGCTGGAGATCTTGTCCGAGGTGGTGACGGACGCGGAGGCTGTGAGCGCTGTGCAGCGTTTCCTGGGTGAGTGGGCGCTACCCTCAGGGGCGTCCCCGGGTCCCCAGGGCGAGCATGCGCTCTCGTCTGCCTCCTCGGTGCCTGGCGGGGCGGGGGAGGCCGTCAGTGCAGTGAGCGTGCGCCGAGCAGATGGAGCGGGTGGGGGTAAAGCATCCCGCTGTCTCCAGCCTGCAGACTTCGGGGCATGGTCTCCTTCGCTCCGACTGCCCATCCCTGGCCCTGCTCCCTGTCAGTTTGATGTGACTAAGGGCTACTCAGCCGTCATGGCACCTCCTCCAGGAAGCCGCCTCTGATCTCCCACCCCGCCCCCCCACCTGGGTCAGAGACTTCCTATGCAGCGGCCTACCAGTCACATACATGGCTGATTCTGATCCGTCTATGTCACTAGATTGGTCACTCCGTGAAGGCAGGGGCTGGTGTGTCTTATTCACTGTTGTGTCCCCACAACCAGACCTGGCAGGGAGTGGGTGCTCAATAAGGATATGCCGAATGAATGTATGAGTGAGTGCAAAGGTGGAAAATAGATAGATGGATGGGCAGATGGATTGATGGGGCAATGCATTGATAAAGGACAAATGAGTGGATGGATGGATGGATGGATGGATATGTTGATTGATGGCTACACTGATGGATGGACAGATAAACAGTCAAATGATGGATAGAAGGTAGGTGTGTGGATGGATGGATGGATGGATGGATGGACTCACTGATTGATGGATACACTAGCAGATGGACAGATAGTCTAATGATGGATGGAGGAGGAGATGGATGAGTAGACAGATGACAGGCAGATGGGTGGAGAGATAGATGGTCAGATTGATGGATGGAGGAGTCAGACAAGTGGTGGGCTGTGAGGGGGCTGGCTGGCTTCATGGACTTGCAGTGCCCAGAGCCTGACCAGTCCCCCTTGTGTCTCTGCTCTCCTCCACCCCGTGCCCTGCTCGGGGCAGACGATGAGCGTATGCTGGTGGAGCCGGCCTGTGGGGCCGCCTTAGCTGCCGTCTACTCAGGCCTCCTGGGGAGGCTGCAGGCCCAGGGCCGCCTGCCCTGCTCCCTGGCCCCTGTCGTGGTCATCGTGTGTGGAGGTAACAGCATCGACAGCCAAGAGCTCCAGGCACTGAAAGCCCAGCTGGGCCAGAGCTGAGGGCCCCCAGAGGCTCACGGATGCCCCTGAAGCCGGCTGGGGGGCCTCTGTGCTCGCGGATGGCAGTGGAAGCTGCTCTGCTCTTCTGTGCTGGCCACCTCCTGCAGGAAGCCCTCCTGAACTGCTCCCTTTGGCTCCCCTGCAGCCCTGGCCAATAAACCCATTCTGAATTGAGTCTGTAACTCGGGCGGGTCCTGTCTTTCCACCTCCATGAGCTTCTAGAAGTCACCTAGCAGCCTCAAGCCCAGCTCTCTGATGAAGCAACTCTTGCCACATTACACAGCTTGTACAACAAAGCCAAGGAGTCCAAACTTGGGTCTCTAAGAAAATCCGCCCATGGGGGGCTCCTAGCCGGGTTCCATCCCCTGGGGGACCTGCTCAGGAAGGAGGTGAATGTCCTGTCCCTCCCGCCTGGGCCACTGAGGGTGACCCCGTCCGTCTTCATCAAGCACTTGGTGTGTGCCAGAAACTCTTCTAACTTTCTGTTCACTGTTTTCTTTAACGTTCACAAAGGCACTATGAAGTAGAAACCATTGTTACCACCCCTGATCTGCAGATGGGGAAACCGAGGCATTGGAGGGTAACAACTCGCTCCAAGTCACACAGCTGCGATATGGGCCAGCCAGCTCCGAACCCTACGATTTGCGACGTGACTACATTTCTTGGAGCGCGGCCTTCTTTGTGGGTGATGAGGTCGGACCTCCAGGTTGGTCTGGACACACCTGTGGGTCACAGGGAGGACAGGGACCGGTCCTAGGATCGAGCACCACCCCCCACGCCTGCACCGCTGAGAAAGCGCGCAGGAAACGGGCGGGGAAAGCAGAATCCCGCAGCGCCACCAGGGGGCAGCAGAGCACCTCCAATGCGCACGCCCGTCTTCCTTGACTCTACCCGTCAAGGGACACGCACACCAGCTCAGGGGAGGGCGGGGCCCACAAGCTCCTGGCATGGGGGGCCCTCCCCAGCCCCTCCTGGCCCTGCAGGAAACAAGGCTCAGGGAGAGTGGGGCCCCCTTGCCTCATGAAGGCTGTGTGACCTGGGCAGCCTCCGCCCTGAAGCCTCCCCCCCCTCGTGCTCCGCAGGTGGGCGGCATGCTTACCTCTGTCCAGGTTCTCTGCCTCCCAGGCCGGCTTCCGCCTTGGCCGCTCTCCTGGGAGACTCATCAGCTGCTGTTTGCTCCTCTCCTGCCGGAGATAAGAAGCTGAGGGGTCTGTTGACTCCATGCAGATAACACACGCCGGTTACCTGAGCCTGGCTCTTCCTGGTTGGCACCCAAGGATCGCCAAGGGCGGGGAGGAGAGCAGGGGGCAGCCAGCGTGCGGATGATTGCCGCTGAGGTCACGGGCGCTAGGACCTGAAGGATGCGCGCTGGGACACAGAGACCCTGCCCACCCTGCCCACCGTCCTGCACGGCTCCGTGGGGCAATGGGGAGTCTGCCGGCGGGGTCCCGGAGCAGGAACCCCTTTGTGCTTGTTCCGGGCTGTTCAGAGGGCACGGACACTGGGCCTCCAACTGTGTGTACCTACCTGAGGCTGCCCAGCTGCCACCCCAGCTGGGGGGCCTCTCCTTTGGTTCCCTGTGGGTTCTCTGTCCCTCCCAGGCTGACTCTAACACCCCGGCCTCCAGGGATGTCACCTCCATCGAGTCCTGCACTGCGGCCTAGGCCAGGGTGACCCCGTCTTGGAAAAGGTCTTCCTCCCCCAGAGCTGGCCCCAGGCAGGGCAGCAGTGTAAGGGGCGGGGGGGGGCAGGGTCAGCAGCTGCTGCTGCCCAGCACCAAGAGCCCAGTCCAGGGCAGGCACGGCCCCGGTACCTGCACAGGCGGCTCTGACCCTCATGTTGGGGACATGGTGGCTCAGGGCGGCTTTATATCCCCGTCATCTGTGTGTGGCTGTGTGTCCACTGTGTCCTTGCTAGGCTGAGCAGATGTACCGTTTTCAACGGACAGAAAACAACAGCACGGTCTCAAATGGTACATATGGTCAGCCTAGTCTTACGGGCTAAACTCAAGGTGTCAGAACCGACCACACATATGGATTGAAACAGGACAGCACTGCTGTTTCCTGTGCCGTTTAAAACGCACTTGTTGGAGTAGCTTAAAGCAACCCTAGGTGTCATATTGTTTTACTCATACAGTGTGTCAGCATGGATTCCAAACAGATAAGAAAATCACTGTTTAATGTAGGCGTGATACCATTACCACGTGCACCACAGTTAACAAATGATTCTTTGATATTATCTGCTACCCAGTCGGTAGTCACTTTTTCTTTTCTTTTGTCTTAAGTTTTATTTTATTGTTTTTGAGAGAAGGTGAGAGAGAGAGAGAGAGAGAGAGAGAGAGAGAGAGAGAGAGAGAGAGAAAGGGGGAGGAAGGCCCAGAGCCATCTCCATAGTTGTACATCATTAGTTGTGACATGGTTTCATTCCACACAGGTGGATGTGGGGCCATGCACGGTGGGAACTGAGCTGGGGGCCAAGTGAGAACCTTCACCACCACAGTGCAGCATATAGGTTTGCACAGCCCGGGGCCAGGATTCGATCCCCAGACCTCGCAATGCAAGGCAAGTGCTCAACCAGCTGAGCTATCCCGGCATCCCTCATCTTGTTTCTCTTTATTTATTTATTTATTTATTTAGTTATTTATTTTATTGTTTTTTGTTTTTTTGACAGAGAGAGAAACAGACAGAGAAACACAGAGAGAAGGGGGAGGGCCCAGAGCAGTCTCCATAGTTGACAGCATTAGTTTTCCATATAGTTTCACTACACAGGTGGACGCGGGGCTGTGCAGGGCAGGAACTGGGCAGGGAGCCTCCCACATAGGCCCCGGCAAGAACTGAACTGGGGGCACACCCCAGTTCATCATGTGGGTCCACATGGGCCGAGGCAGGGACTTGATCCTTCATCTCCGAGCACTTAACCTGCTGAGCCATCCCAGCTTCTCCTGATCTTGTTTCTTAAGTCAATCTATTGGCTCGTTGAGAGAGGAAGGTCAAAGAAGTCCTCCTTGAAAAGGTGGGATTTGAGCTGAGGTCTGAAGGAAATGAAGGAGCCAGCCACGTGGGGGAGAGCAGCAGGGGCAGCATGTGCAAAGGTCTTGAGGTGCGAGTGTGTCAGGAGGCCAGTGTGGCTGCGGGGGGGGGGGGGGGGGGGGGGGGGGGGGGGGGGGGGGGGGGGGGGGGGGG
>PVKE010000614.1:0-21714 GCA_004027555.1 Craseonycteris thonglongyai | reverse complement strand
CCCCTTTGTCAGGTGGGTGCATCCAGCCCCAGCTGCCAGGAGTGCGGGCTGCTGGTGACCCACAGCGGCCCCCTCTCCAGAAAAGAGCCATCGGGATCTGCCATGTCCAGAGATGCACATGGGGGTGCGCCTTCCCCGTAGGAAGAAGAGGCGGACCCCTCTGCACCTGGAAGCGGTCGCTCTGGGGTGCCTCCCACAGTCCGGAGCTCCCGTGTGATCAGGCTGAGCATGGCCTCTGCCTGAGCTCCCCTTTCCTGTCAGCTGCACCCCCCCCACCTCCTTTAGACATCACCAGCCCAGAGCCCCTCCCAGGATCTGGCTGCCGAAAACCGAGCCTAAATGGACCCGTTCCTGCATCCAGGTCCCAGCGGCCTCTCCTTTCCCCAGTGTTTGTGCTGTTTAAACTCCACCAAAAATGTCACCGGCCGGCTTCTCGCCTGGCTTCCAAACTCCCTGATAAATTCCACTGGCTGGGCAACCCCAGGAGAGGTTTTCTGGAGCAAGGAACCCCATAAATCACCCCGCTGCCACTCCGGCGTGGGCAATATCTTATGTAAAAAGGTGTTTCCTGGGAACGCCACGGGCAGGAGAATCCTATTACAAGCCGCCCCATTAATTATAAAGAGTCAAGTCGACCCTTTGCTGCGATTTTTTATCTTAAGTCCGAAAACTGATTACCTTCACCAATCCTCCCCCTTGCAAAAAAAAAACCTAAAGAATAAAATAAATGTTTGAAGATCAAATACCAAAGTTTCCTTCCCCTTTCAGAGGACCCACATGGACAGACTTGGGTGGGGCAGGGCTTTTGTTCTTCCTTTTAAGGTTAACGTCATTGAGCGCTTAGCCCGGCTCGGGTGTGTTTAATGTCCTGGCTTCCTGACTTCGGAAGGGGCTGCTACAATTCATCCCGTGTCACCGATGAGGGAGCCCGGGGCCCGGGGCTTGCCTGAAGTTACCGCTCCAGCCCTTTCTCCTGAGAGCGTGCGGTGGGCAGGTGCGCCCGGCTGGGTATTTAAAGACCTGGGTTCAAACCCCACCTCTGCTCCTTTCTGGCTGGGGCCCCGAGCTGCTCCGTTAACCTCCCCGAGTCTCAGTTTTCTCTCCTGCAAAAGCAGGAATAAAAGTGCCCCTCGAAGGTGTCCAGGGAGAAGCTCTGGAGTAGCAAACACAGGGGACCCCAGACAGGCAGCCCCCACCCCAGTCCTGCCTCCCCCCTATTTGACACTTAGCAGCCAGAGTGGCTTTGAACAAGCCTAAGGCAGATCCTTGCCCACCCCCACCCCCCACGGCTTAAATCCTCCCATGCCCTGCACCCTGCATTTCTGATAAAGGACGGTGGCCCTCAGGCCCCTGTGTCACCTGGTTTCTGCTGGCCTGTCAGAACTCCGCCCCTCCTGTCCCCCACGACTGCCCAGACCGGACCACAGCTGCCTCTTTCTCTTCCTAGAAGCACCAAGCCTGATCCTGCCTCGGGGCCATTGTCTGTGCTGATCCCCTTGCCTGGTACACTCTTCCCTCAGGTCTCCAGAGTCAGCAACGGCCGCTGGGATGAGGCAAGCGAGGCCCCCACCTGGGAGCAAATGGAAGGGGGGCTGAGAAACTAAGAAATCAAGATAAAGAATACCATCCTGAAAGTACTTTTAATTAAAATTAATGCAGAGAAAATTGATGAGGAGTAAAGGAGTGACATTTTGAATAAAGATAAGCTGTCACCTGGTGCTGGATGTCTCCCCTCCCCTGAATCCCAGACCTGTCGGATCCAGTGTGCGTGTGTGTTTTCAACGTGGCCATTGTGGTCATTTGGATTATTTTGCATTAATTTTGATTTTTCAAAATATTATATTAACATACGATTTTCTTTTTTATTTTAAAAATTTATTTATTTATTATTTTTGACAGACAGACACACACACGCACGCACACACACACACACACACACAGAGAAGTAGGAGGGCCCAGAACAGTCTCCATAGGTGCACATCATCGGTTTTTCCACATAGTTTTCATTCCACAGGTGGGCTTGGGGCTGCACAGGGCAGGAACTGGGCTGGGGTCTCACCCCAGTGAGAACTGAACTGGGGGCACTCCCCAGTTCAGCATATGGGTCCACATGGACCGGGGCCGGGATTCGATCCTTGGTCCCTGGGGCTGCAAAGTGAGCGCTTAACCCACTGAGCCATCCTGGCTTCCCCCACATATGATTTTCTTGATTACTGATTTTTTTTTATAGACTTCCTCCTTAAATGCTACACCCGCGTGTGTACCCCACTTGTTTTACCCGAGTCCAGCCTGGTTGAGGGCCTCTCCCGACCCTGAGTTACTCTCAATCTCATCACCACGGTTTGAAATTATTGATCATTTTCTCCCTTGGCTACTGTCTCCCCACCAAAATATTAGTCCTGTGAGGGCTGGGGTCAAATCTAGTCACCTGTAGCCCAGAGCCCAGAAGCGTGCCCAGCACATACTAGGCCTTCAATAGATATTTGCTGAATAACTGAATGAATGAATGAATGAGTGAAGAGGAAATTCAGGAAGCCAGGTAGAAGTCTGTACAACTTAGCTGCAGGGTCCTCGGTCTACCTTCTACTCCCATTTTTCAGATGAAGAGGTGAGGCCCAGAGAGGGTGAGTAACCTAGTCACAGTCACACTGCACAGCCACAGCAAAGCTGACCCGACACTGAAAACCTCACGAGGCTGTGTGGCCCCCGTGACCTGGAGTGGCCCCAGAGCAGCCAGCTCTCTCTGAGTGCACACATTCCTGAACTACCACCCCCAAACTCCTACTGCCACTCAGGTCAATGGACCATCTTTACTCTGACCTAATTCACACGTCTCTTCACCGCTTTGTGGAAAGAGAACGTTATCACTGCTCCAAATGGAGGAGCGGTATCACTTCCCAGCGTCAGATCCTAAGGATAGCAATAAATGCAGTACAGGGAGGAACAACAAGATGTGGTCCCTGGTAGCTATTACAGCCTCCTTCCGCTGAGGCTCCAAGCCTGATCTGCAAGCCTTCCAGGGGCGTTTAAGACCCACTAGCACCAAACAGACTCCCCCTAAAACAATCCCAAGAGCCCAGAGAGAAGTGCAAAGCGCCTTGCTTCCTCGGGAGCTAGCAAGGGCCTGTGCGTGCCCGGCCCCTGCCCTACACCGCGGGAAACCCTGCCTTGCCTAAATAACGGCCTAGCACCACCCAGGGACCCTGACTTTGATTTCAGGGACCCACAGAAGTGCTCGAGGTAAACTCCTCCTCCAGCAACATCTGCGCGGGGAGCTGGAGGCTGAGCGCTCAGTGCCCCCCGCCAGGGCTCCCCTTCTTAGGCACCGGGTTTCTTTTCCAGCCAGGTTTGGGCGCCCTGTAGATCCCTGAATGTAATACAGCGGCACGTGTTTTCTCTTTGTTTCCGCATTTGCTTTAAAGAGATGAAACATAAAATTAATCATTTTAAAAGGAACCATTCAGAGGCGTTTAGTACATCCACAGTGTTAGTGCAAATTATCTCCTCTGTGCAGTTCCAGGACATTTTCATCACCTCAAAAGGAGACGCCAGACCCATGAAGCCGCTCTCAGCTTTCTGTCTCCACGGCGGTACCTGTCCCCCACGTTTCACATCCGTGGGATCATACAGTGTGTGGTTTTCCTGGGAGCGGCTTTGGTTTTTTTTTCTTCTACTTAGCATCATGTTTTTGAGGTTTGTCTACATCTTAGCATATATCAGCCCTTTGTTCCTTTTTATGGCTGAATAGTATTCCATGGCGCGGACCTACCGCATTTTATTTACCCACTCAGCCACTGACAGTGCATTTCCTTTTAAATAGACTGGCAAACCATTCTTCCTTGGGCCTTGACTTCCTACTCTATGCCAGACCCGTTCTTACCTTCACGGGCCACACAATTCTCCACGTTAGACAACATGGATATTTTCATGTATGCAGCGGACAGTAGTAAGCTGCATTTATGTCCAAAGAGGCTGTGAAGTTAGTCCTGGTGTTAAAAAATGACTTGAAGAAGAAAATGGAATAAGGGTAACAATAATGACATCATCCAACAAACGGCCACTGTTCTTATCACTGTATTATTATTATTTCATCCAGTGTTGATTACTTCATAGCCATCTCCACACCAGGCGCTGTCCTTAGACTATGACACTGGTGGCCTTGCTTAATCCTTACCATGACTCTTGAAGTTGGTGATTGTTGTGCCCTTTGTATAGATGGCAAAGCTGAGGCTCTAAGAGATTTCCTGCCCAATGTCGGGTCACACAGTCCCTGGGGATGGGACACAATGTGGGTTGAGAGGTTATCCTGGAGGAAGAAGTGAATGGAGAGGAGGTGCCCAGGAGTGTGTCACTACTAGCTCGGCCAGCTGCCTCATGTTCACTTCCCTTGGCCATGAACTCGAGGTCCCTGCTGCTGCTGAGCAAAGAGAATTTACACCATAAGATTTCGTCCATTGAAAAGGGGATGGTGGGGAATCTGGTTCCAAACCAGTGCTTTAAATTCCAACTGTGTGCCCAATCCCAGGAGGCGGTGTGGGTTCTGGTCTAAAGTTCAGGGGTGGGGCCTGGGAGTCTGCATTTCTACTCAGCTTGCTGTTGGTGGTCCAAGAACTACACTTTGGGTATCGACGGGGCCACAAGATCTGAATTCTCACCCCCCAACTCTGCTCTAAACTCTCTGCGGGGCCTCAGACCTGTCTCTTGCCCTCCGTCAGCCTCAGTTTCTTTCCCTGGTCAATCGGGGCATTGCCTTCCATCTGGAACATTCTCTGGAGAATAAAACACAAGAGCAATGTTGTCACTGGGGTGAAGGATTTTCTCCCACAGCTCCCAGCGCCCAGTGGCAGGTGCCGGGGAAGTGGGGCTGGTCCCAAGTCCTAGCACAAAGTGTGGCAAGAGGAGGCTCCTGGAGAAGCCGCAGGAGAGGTTCTCGTTCATCACAGAAATGGCCCATTTGCAATGATCGGTTGCCCAGGTGTTAATAATGCTAATGGCATAGGAAGGGTAAACTCGGTCACTTGGCTGAACAGAAGAAATATGCAGAGAAGTGCTCGGGTTTCCATAAATCAGCCGTGTGTGGCGCTACGAGGGAGGCAGGACTTAAAATTCTGGTCAGGAGATGGGTATTCTCATAATCCGAGCTGGAGAGGTAATTTATTCTGTTTCTATCTTTTTACTGCGCGACAAGGCTTGGGAGCAGGAGCCCTCCACAGCCATTCTGCATTTTAAATATTAGTGCTAAGCACAGTGGGTCCGTGCTCATGCTCTGGGGGCTGTTTATTTCCGGGCAGGAGGACAGGGATGGGGACAGGGGAGAACATGCATGTTGGGGGCTGGAATCCCTGTGCTCTAAATACCCAGTGTTGGCCAGAATTATAGCCGTGGGGCAGCAAGGGGCAGGCTATGCTCCCTTTACCCCAGAGCTGGAGGGCACGGCCAGGGCTGGCTAGCCTGCTTTCCTGCCCTTTTTTCCCCCCTCTCAGAAATCTTTTAATAATAAGTACAGGTAAGGAAGAGAGAGAGAAGGAGATGAACAGAAGCATTCAGGGAGGAAGAAAAGAGCACGGGGGAAGGAGAGAGAAAGGAACAAGGGCACTTGGTGAGAAGCTGAAGTCCTGGGCTTTGACCTTGGCAGCCTCCTTGTGCTCTTTGCCCCTCTGGCTCGCTTTGTTTAACCCAGGAAGGAGTTCTCAGCGAAATCCAGCGAGGTCCCAGGCAGCAAGGATCAGCATGGAGCAGACCCTTTCGGAAGCCGTCTCTTTTCTTGGCAGCTGGGGTGCATCGATTTCATTCATTCCCTCATTCGTTCCTGTCATTGCTCTATGTGGACGGAGGCCTTCCCTGCCAGGGTCCGGGGACAGTGCGGGCTCTGTCCTCCCTGCTGTGTGACCCCAGGCAGCTCCCATCACTCTTGGGCCTCTTCAGTCTCCTCAGCTGCACGATACGCATAACAACGCTCATCTGGAGGGGCCTTGTGAGGACTGCACTAGACTCTGGACAAGCCTGTTGGGCAGAGGCCCTGCAAGTTTGGGGGTGTCGGAAGCAATTGGGGCGCTTGACAAATGGGAACCATCTTGGGCTCCACACCAGAGCGCAATTCTAGCCATGGGCTGTGGGCCCCCCGGGTATGTATACTTAACAGGCACGGGCCTCTGACCACACTTTGGGAGAATGGTTGTGGGTATCCAGGGACAAACGTCCCTTCCCAATGCCCCCCTCCCCTCTCCAGTGCCCCCAATGCCATGACTGTGACACCTCCAAGGCCACTGCCATGGGGGTGGGCGTGCCATTGCTCCTGCGCGCATGCATGTGTGCGTGCGTGCGTGCGTGTGTGTATCTGGGGGTGGGGATCGATCCCAGGACCTAGATTTTCTGACCCTGAGCCACGGGTTAAACTACATCTCTCCAATGTGGATGAAAAAGCCTCTGTGAGCTCATGTCACAGTGGAGCACACCAAGGCTTGGAGAGGTGACCCAGTGACCAGCCAGTTGGTCTGCTGGACCTCAGGGCCCTGCTCTGTCCCCCCTCCCTCCTGCTCCTCCCAGGTGAGCTCTGCTCCCCACCCTCCTCGCTCACGAACACGCAGAGGAAAGGCGGGTGGAGCGTTAGCCCCACAGACTATGACCCCAGAGGCGGGCACTGTCCTCAAGTCCACTGTCTGGAGCTGCGCTCTGAGAATCGAGCCCCCCCGGCCCCCTGGGTTGTTCACGTGTCTCCTGACATGAGTGGGCTTCTCTTCCTCCCACTTCTCCAGGCGTGGGCTTGAGAAGGGCTGTGTGTGCTGTTGTGCGATCTCTAATTTTTAAATGGAAAAAAAGCAAACAAGTCGGGAAGGAAATGAATCAACCACAGTACCCTGGGGCCTGAGATTCTGGGCTCTTGCATTTTCTTCCTTTTGTTTATCTACAATTTCTAAATTTTCCACCATAAGCAGGTAGCATTTGTCTAATCAAGACTAATGCTGTACAAGGAAAGAGGAAGCCCGGCCTCCTGCATTATTCCTGTGAAGTCCGCATGAAAGGACAGCAGTGGGGATCTTAGCACACGCCCATTCCAGAGGCGCCCACTTCTGCCCAGCTCCCCGGACCCCTCCTCTCCTTCCCTCCCCACTGTGAACACGGGCAAGCTCCCCTCCCCCCACCCTCAGGGATCCAAACGAGGGACACTCTTCCATGTATTTTTATCTCCTTCAGCTGCAGTGTCTGAGCTGGAAGGGAGGGTAGGGAGAGGGCTTTATCCAATTTCTTTTGTAAGTAGGGAAACTGAGGCAGAGAGGGAGGGGCTTGTCTTTAGTAAGTAGCCTCAGGCCTCCTAAGCGCATCATGTTGGTTGACCTAATGACGCAGCGTGCGCTGCATAAGAGTGGCAGAAGCCAACAGCCTTGCTGTCCTGATCCCGCCTTGTAGATACCAACCTCAGGCGAACCAGCCTGGCGGTTTTGGGTTTCGTTTTGGTTTTTGTTTTCCCACCTGGAATTACATGGGGCCTAATTAGGAGTGAAGCTAGAAATGTTTTTTAAAGATTTTATTGTTTTTGACACAGAGAGACAGACAGAGAGAAGGGGGAGTGCGCGTGCGTGCGCGCGCGCACACACACACACACACACACACACACACACACAGATCGAATCAGGACAGCTGGTCAACCCACTTCAGAATCCAGCCATCACCCTACGGACAGCTGGTTGACCGGGGCCCAGCGCAGACTCCACAGCTGCACATCATCAGCTTCATTCTACACAGGTGGGTGGGAGGCCACGCAGGGCAGGAACTGGGCTGGGGGCCTCCCACATAGGAAGCTCACCTAGGTGAGAACCGAACTGGGGCTACACCCCAGTTCAGCATATGGGTCCACACGGGCTGGGGCCGGGATTTGATTATCAAACCCAGGGCTGCAAAGCGAGCGCTCAACCCACTGAACCATCCTGGCTTCCCCAAAGCTAGAAATTTTTTGACCTACTGGGGACAGATAAATCACACATCTGTTTATTCATCAAATATTTTGAAGGCCTACTATGTGCCGGGCAGGTTTGTGTTTGATGGTGGCGGTGGTGGCGGGGGGGTAGTGTCCCGTGCCTGGTACATAGTAGCTGTCAGAAAAATGGCAGACACTTTTATGACCTGATCGTTACCAAAGGAGCTCCCCACTTAGACCAAGTGAGAACCCCGAAAGTTTGTTTTACCTCAGGAACTAGACCCAGAGAAAAGAATAATTCCATTTTACTCAGAGAGACTATGAAGACAGACAGAAAAAGGAAAAACCACACAGCAGCACTGAGGGAAAAAAAAGAATTTTTTATTAATCTGTCTCCTTAAAAAAGTGGATATTTTTTTGCTTTTTTGTGTGTGTGTTTTTTTTAGGTAAACCTCTTCCTGCTTCCTCTCCCTTGCTCAGCCCACCCTCCTCTTAAAAATATAAAAATGTCCAACCCCAGAGAACTAGAGTACAATAAATAAACAGTAAACACAAAAACATACTTTATTTGTTTCTTCTTTATACAAAATAAGGAAACTAGAAGCGTTCAACTTCCAAAAAAGTAGAGTACTGTACATCCTGACGACCCTGCCTCCAAGCCCCAGGCGGGGAGGGCGGTCTGTGGGCCAGAGCCCGGAAGTCTCGGCGCCTTGCCCAGTGAGAGAGCAGGGTGGGCGAGTGTTCAGGCCCGGCCTGGACCCCGGGGGCTCAAAGTGTCAAAGTAAGGGGGGTGGCCTGGCTCAACGCTGGCCAAGTCCAGACCGCCCCATCTTTCTAGAGACGCAGACCTTGATCTTCAAGACTGGCCACGAGGGGGCGCCAACGTGCAGGTGGATTGGTCTTCCAGTGAAACCCCATTCAAGCGCGCGCTGTGTGTGAGTGTGTGTGAGTGTGTGTGAGTGTGTGAGTGTGTGTGAGTGTGTGAGTGTGTGTGAGAGTGTGTGTGAGTGTGTGTGAGTGTGTGTGTGTGTGTGTGTGTGTGTGTGGCTTTCTCTCTCCATCTTCTCTGGCTGGCGCTCTCTCCATCTCCTCTCTTCCTCATTTTGCTCCCTTGCCTCGCTCTCCCTTCAATCTCTTTCTCTTATCATCTTGTTTGAAAGACGCCGAAAGCAGAGTGAGAAATAAGATGACAAAACGCCACTCGGATTGCAGAGGGGGAGAGTCGTCCCCGCCCCCTGGCCTCCACCCTCTCTGGGTCCAAAGAGGTGGCGGGTGGGGGCTGGGGGGGGAGTCTGGAGCGTGCTTGAGATCTCTTGACCCTCTGCAGGATTGACTTTGGTCCCAAGAAATTGCTCGCGGCTGCCAGGTGGGCGCTGGCGCAGGGCTGGGGGGTCCCAGAGAGCCCGCGGGGTGGAGGCGGGGGTCGGTCCCCCTCGGCGCCCAGCCAAGGAGCAGCTGCCGGTTGAGTGCGGACCCGAGAGAGAACCCCTGAGGGAGACCCAGGCCACGGCCGCGCCGGGCGTTTTGGTTTGGGGAGGCTGCGTCCGGGGGCCCGGCCGGCCTGCGGGCCTTTACCACACGGCGGCCTCGTTGAGCTCGGGGTTGGGGTGCGACAGGGGTCCGCTGTAGCCGCTGGCGCCGCTCATGGGGAAGGGCGGGCTGGGACCCCCGCTGAACACCTCGCCCGGCAGGGGGTGCAGCGCGCCCGGCAGGCCCGGTTCTGGGCTGGGCGTGTCCGGGTGCGAGATCATGTCGGTGAACCTGGGGTTGTCGCCCGCGTGCGGCCCGGCCAGCGGCGGCTCCAGCGCGCCCAGCGGCGTCGAGCCGGGTCCGGAGGCGGCCAGGAAGCTGGAGTCCGCCGGGGACTGCGCCTGCGACGGCGGGCCGTGCGCGAAGAAGTCGTAGTTGCCTCCCGGAGCGTAGTAGTCGCCTTGGTAGTCTGCGGAGGGGACGGGGAGAGGTTAGAGGCGCGAGGCAGGGGACTCGCAGGGCGGGGGCGTGAACCCGGCCGCGGGGCCCTGACGGGAGGTCGGAGCCCCGCGGAGAGGCCCGGGGAGACGAGGAGGGAGGCCCTAGGCGGTGGGGATGCAGACGCAGCAGTCCTCTCGGGGAGAGAGACAATGCGATGCGGGAGAGGAGAGGGACAGGGACAGCCAGGGACGCGGAGACTTCCATAGAGACGGAGAGACAGCGGCTGCGGACATGCAGAGACGGTGTCTCGGAGTTGGCGAGATACACGGGGAGCGAGAGACACGGAGACACAGAGACAAGGGCCCCGGCCCAGAATCACCGGAGGCACCGACAAGAAAAGGGACCCCGAGACGAGCCGCGGAGGGATCGGAAGTGGAGGAAGACAGAGTCTAGGAGACGGGGCGGCGGGGCCGTGGATGGAGACGCACGTGGAGAACGCGGCGAGAGGCCCGGGGACAAGACGCAAGGCCGGGCCGGCCGGGAGAGGCGCAGGGCGGGGTGCTGGACCCACAGGGGCTGGCGAGGAGGGCAGGGGCGCAAAACGCCGCACGGGGAGCCGGAACGCGCCGGGCTCGCACCGTGTGCCCTGGCCTCGCTTGGCCTGGAACCGAGAAAGCGGAGCCCCAGCGACCGGGGAGACCGGGAGGAAGCCTCCAGCGTTCTCCGCGTCACGTCCGGAGTTTCGCGGGCGCCTCACGCACCACAGGACCCGTCCTCCGGTCTCAGCCCGGGGTGGGTTGGCCAGGACACCCAGGTTCTGAAGCATTTCGGGGGCATTGAACCCTCTTGACAATCTGGTGACAGCTTTGGGCCGCGTCTCCAGAAAAACGTGCCCACAAATTCAGGGGGTACAGGGGCTTCAGGTTACGCGCCTGCCCCTTCGCAACAAATTGTTCCTGACCCCCTGTCGCCGCCTCCCTCAGGTCCCTCTGAACAGCCTGCTCACCTACCCCCAGGTCGGCCCCTGAAGGATGGGGTGGGGGACCCCACAAAAGGAGCACCTTGTAGCTCGCATGGGTGACAAAAAATCCGCTTTGTATGGCGGGAAAGCCAGGGCGACCGGGAGGCAGGGGTCTCCTAGGCAAACCCACACCCCCTGCTCAGTCTTGGGGTCCCGCTCAGCCAGACGGGTTCCGAACGCCCCCTGCGGCCCCCCTCCCCTCTCCAAATCCTGAAATCAGTTCAAATGGGGGTATTTGGAGGCGAGGCTGGGGCTCAAGGTCTAGGCAACAGCTAAAACGGTCGCCAATGACTTTTCCAAAAAACACGCACTCCATTCTTCCCGAAAGTGAAGGGCGAGGTTGGAAGCGGCGAATTTGGGGCCCCTACGGGTCTGGGATGGGGGCCGGCCGGGGGCCCGCGAAGGCCGCGGCCCCTGCGCGCGGCGCGCCGCCTCCGCCCATATGGCGGCCGGGCCGGAGGTAATTGGAACAAACGCCGTCTGAAAAGGGCACAAAAGCCGCAGCTGGGGCTTTGTCCGCGCTCCCACAGGGAGCCGCGGGCCCGCCGCCCGGCCCCTTTCTCGCCCGCTGCCGGCCGCCGCCGCCAGGATCTCCCCGCGCGGATTAGGCGGGGCTGGGGGCGTCCTGCCCCCGCCCCAATTCCGGGGAAGCGGGGCCCGCGTGCCCAGCAGACGCGCGGGCAAAGGCGGCGGCGGGCTGCGTGGGGGCGCACTGTCCTCGGGGAATCGGCGCTTAATGACCCAGGCGGGGCGCAATTCGGGCGGCGGCCGCCCCGCCACCTTCCTGCGCCCGAGGTTTTGTGCGCAAGGAAGCAAAGATAGGTGGGGAGGGTCGGCGAAGGGAGACCCCGGCACATGTCCACCCTCCGGGCCCCGCAACCTGGGCCCTGCCGTCTCAGAACCTCTCCCTACAAAGCGCCGCCGCGCACACAACTTCCGGGGACCCGGGCTGGCTCTGACCATTCAACGGCCGGGCCTGCGGTTCTGCCAAAGCGGTATCTCCTCTTCGGAATCTGCCTGGGAGCCCGCGCCTGGCCTTCGCCCTGGGTATTGCCACCAAACCCACTTTTCTTAAAAAAGAGAATAATAATAATAATAAACAATGGCCTCTCTCCAAACTGGGCTACGCCCCCCTACCCTGCAGGCCCGTGGCCCTGGGCAACTCGTAGGGGAGACCCCTCTCAGGCCTGGGCACTCCGGGGGCTCTCCAAATTCAGAGGCTCAGGAGCAGAAGCGGTGGTGCCTTCCCCGAGCCCACAAGCCCGGGCCGCGCAGGCGTCTGTGCTGCAATGCCCCCCTAGCACAGGGGGCTCCAAACACCGCAGTGGGGGAGTTGGGCCGGGCCACTGCCCAGCAACTGCGGAGGGATGGAGGGGTGGGGAGAAGGAAAGGAGGAGAGAAGGCGGAAAGGAGGAAGCCCATGGGTGACCCAGAGGAAAGCTCCGCCAGGCCTGAGCCTGCCAAACACCCACCGCAGAATTCCTCTTTGCAAATCCCGCTCCTTGCCCCCTGCAGCCCGCCCTGCCCCCCACGGAGACTGGAGAAGCGGGTTGGCGGGATCCTTGAGCCCCAGGTCGTCACTAACCCCGACCGCTGCCCAGAGCAACGGCGGGCACTCCCGACACTGTGTGCACCGTAGCCGGTGCGGCAGAACCGAATTCAAGTCTTGGACGCTAGTGAGCAGGCTGCAGCGAATGAATCCTGACCCCGCCACCCCTACCACCAGCGCCGCCCTCCAGTGTGTGAGTTACTGCGGGTGTCAAGGACTCCGGGCAAGGAAGGGCAAGGGTGGCAGGAAGGCTGCGCGTCTGGTCGGGGCCGCGTGCGTGTGGATCTAAGTGCCCGGCTTGATACGACGGGTGGGAGCGTGTCAGCCTCTCAGCGAGTGCATCTGCGGCGGGGAATACCTGCATGTGCTCACGTGGGATCATATGCTAGATCTGCGTCCCTGAGGTCTCTGAACGCAAGTGTGTGCTGGAGGAGAGAGTGTGCCCACGTGTCCCGCATGGGTGAGTGTGTGTGTGTTGCTGCTCGTCTGCTGGGTGTGCTGGGTATCGCTGATCTTGCATCCAGGGGGCATCTGTGGGTGTGTGGAAGGCAGCGTGTCCCAGGGTCCCCTTACCTCCGTAGTAGGTGTAAGGGGTGGACCCCAACATTTCAGACTCGTCCAAGCGGCCGCCCAGCGGACGCATGCGCCTCGGACTCCGGAAGAAGGCGTGCCTCCGGGCGCCCAGGGCGCTCAGCTGTTTCATCCGGCGTTCTTTGGACCGTCGGTTCTGGAACCACACCTGGGACAGAGAAGGGGGCTGTGAGCTAGGTGGGGGGTGTCCTCTCCCTGCCTGGGCCACCCCCGCTGGGTCCTAGCGCCTCCTCTGCTCTACCACTGCCCCGAGGCAGGGGGCTGTAGGATTAGGCTGGACGGGTGGGGAGGGGCCCCAGCGAACCAGCCAAGGATGAAGGATTTTGCGGACCCGTGGGGCGACTCATAAAGACTTGGGCTTCCTGGCCCTCGGCCTGACGGCTTTATAAAGGCCTCCTGCCCCGCCTGGCTCTGCTCTCCGCCCCTCGGCTGCCCAGCCCGACTCTGGCCGTTTGTGTGCCCGCGCTTTGGCGCAGGAAGGAGACATGCAAGGAGCCGCCTCTTTCTCTTCTCGGAAGATGAGAGGAAGAGATGAATCTAGTACCCCCAGTGCATACAATCCTCGATGGACGGGGCAGGTTCATAGAAGTGAAGTGACTCGTGACTGGCTGGGAGACCGACCAGCGGGACCGACCCAAACTCGACGCGCGCTGGGCCCAGCAGGCTGGGTGCGCGGCTGGGGGTGTGCAGGGCGCCCCGGGCCGGGCCGCACCTGGATGACGCGCATGTTGAGGCCCGTCTCCTGCGCCAGCTGCTCGCGGATGTGGCGCGTCGGCTTGGGCGTGGCCGCGAAGGCGGCCTTGAGCGTCTCCAGCTGCTTGGCTTTGATGGTGGTGCGCGGGCCGCGCCGCTTGGTGCCAGAGTTCTGCTCCTCGTTCTCGTTGTTGGCCGTCTCCTTGTCCGACGACGTGGAGTTGTCCGTCTCCTTGGGATCGTCCTGAAGTGGGTCCTGGAGGTCCGGGGACAAGCTGCGGTCCGTACAGGATGACACTGCGGGCGGACAGAACCAGAACGGGGACAGCGGCGTCACTGGCGGCCCCGGGGCCTCTCCAATCGGGCAGCCGGTCCCTGCGGGGCTCAGGCCACCGCCAACCACGCCGCGTTCCCACCCAAACCCGCGACAGCTCCTCCCCCGAGGGGCCTGGCGCCCGCCCACTCCCTGCTGGCGGGGCTGGGCCGTGGAGGGCCCGTCTCAAGCCCTGGCAGCACTCTTCAGCCATTGCCGGGGTAAAAGGGCGGCGGGCACGCCCCCTAAAAAGCCCAGCAGCATTGGAGAGGGGACAGGAGGAGGGTACAGACACCCCCGGGGCCTCGGACCTTCTCGCCTTCCTCCACACCCCAATTATCGTCGTCCCGGGCGGGTAGAAATGACCAGGAGCTCCATAGAGGCAGAAAGGGGAATCGCGCAGGGCCAAACGGGGAGAGGCGGCCACTTGGAAAAGGCTCCTGGGCAGGAGGAGGGCAGGGGCTGGGACATCCTGCACGGCCGAGCGAGCGGGAACGCCGTTCTTCCCCCACCCCCAGCGCCGGCCTTGCCCTACAGCTGCCGGGTGGGGAGCTGTGAGCCGGCCGGAAGCAGGGAGCGCCCCGCGGCGCGCGGCGGAGCGCAGGCCGCCTACCTGAGTTGAGGCTGCCCTCCTTGAGGCTGGAGGAGCTCAGGTAGTCGTCCTTGCACACGAACTTGTTCTCGTCGATGACGTAGAGCTCCTCACCCGTGGACAGCTGCTTGTTGCACACCATGCAGGTAAAGCAGTTGAGGTGGAAGACTTTGCTCCGGGCCTTGCGCACCAGGTCGCTGGGCGAGATGCCTTGCGCACAGCCTGCACACTTCGTGCCGAAGCGCCTGCAGACACAGCGCGGGGGGCCATCACTGGGCCGGCCCCATGTTCCATCCTCTCGGGCCCCCCAACCCGCGTCCCACCCTCCCCCGCTTTGGAGAAGCCTCCATTGCCACATCTATCAAATGAGACCCCCAGGCCTGTCCTCCTGGGCTGGGGCACAAGAAGTGAGACAGATGACAGCCCCGGCTGCTCTTGCCTCATGCGGGTTTATTCCGACTCCTCGGGGCTGAGAGCGGTGGGCACAGCCTTCGGCCACACGGAAGGCCCAGAGTCCCCCACCGTGCGCCCCATACCCTCACATTCCTGCCAGGGCCGTCTGAGACGGTCAGGGCAAACGGCTCTCTGGGTCACAAAGGATTTAAGCCGGGCAGGCTGAGTTTGTAGCAGTTCTTGGCTCTGCCTCCTTCCTGGACCCGATAGTTTCCAGGCTGCTGGGGTCCGGGTAGCGCGATGGGTCTGGCTGGCAGGTTCTGGCAGTGGGGCGGGGAGCTCCTCTCCTGAGCTGGACCCGAGAAGAGGTTCACAGTGTCACCTGCATAGGAGGCTTCCCTGTTCTCACCGAAGAGGCACCAGAGTGAGCCTGGAGCCCGTGGGCAGCGGGACCTCAGAACGGTGGACTCTGGGAAGCAGGGGCTAAGTCTCGAGCCCCCCAAATCTCTGGCCCTGGCCTGCAGAGGGAGAATGTGGCCAGAAGGCAACCCCACACCTGCGTGGCCTGCATGCAGGATCGCTGAAGTCCCCCCGTTCCCGCTTTCCTGGTCTAAATGCTTCTCTTTCTTCCTTGAGCGCTGGGAGAAGGCCGGCACCCCCAAAATGCGGGTGCGGACCGGCACTTAGAGGGGCGAGGTGCAGGATGGGGGAGGGCGAGGGCCCAGGACTTTGGGGCCCCGCATCTACTCACACCCAGGTCTCAAAACGGCGAATTTGGGTGACATTGATGGAGTGAGGGCATTAGAAGCCATACGTCACTTTTGGCCTTATCCGGCAGCATAATTGGCCATATGCACCTTATCAAAAATCATTAGGTGCTTTGCAAGCACCACCACATTAGGGGCCTAAGTTCTCTGGGCCGGGGAGTGTACACGTGGAAAGGCACGGATGACATTTTCTCCTGTTCACATTCCCCAGTGCCCAGCGGCTGGGGCCGGCAAGCAGCCCGGCTCCGCAGTGCTAATCACGCCCTCCTTCCCCGGCTCTGGAATTTGCACTCACAAAGCCCGCTCTGGGCGATGAGGGGAAGCAAGCAGGGCTGAGCTGCCCCAACTCCCCCAAGCCTTCCAGGCCATATCCCTGGACATTTCCCAGCTGGGGAAACTGAGGCCCAGAGAATGGATCCTCCCCGGCCTGCCAGAGGGGCCCTGTGGGCAGCAAGGGGGAGGCAGCCGCCCAGGTTAAACCCCAAAGGTCCTGATTCTCAGCTTCCATTTTCACCTGCACTTTTCAGCAGGGAAGGGCATGTTGAAGGAGTTGGGGTGAGAGGGTGAGGAGAAGGTTCCTCCTCCCAGCATCTGAGGGGACCCTGTGGGCTGAGCTGCCTCTGAAGCTGGGAAGTTTGTGTCCAGGGCGGCACTGGGGCCCGGCCTGCCCAGCCGGGAGGGCCGCCTCTGGGCAAATGCATTTCTGCCTGCTGGCAGAAGCCGCCAGCCGTCCCTAACTTTGCAAAAACCCTTCCTGGCTCAGAACTCGGCTAGAAACTTCCACCGTGGGGTTGCAGCTTCCCGGAAAGGGCAAGAGGATCGTGGGGAGCAAGTTCGTCAGGGCTTCCTCCCCGCCCACCTCTGCTCCAAACTGGCCTGGAGCAGCCACATCGAAGCAGCCAAGCGAGTGCCTCCTGCTCGGCCCGGCTCGGGCCCTGCCCTGCACCCAGGACGGAAGGAGAGCCGTGGGCTGCCCGGCTGCCCTTTTAAGCTGGTGAGCTCTGGAGGCTTGGGGCCGGTTTCGGGTCTCCCTGGTGCCCCAACGGAGCGCACGCAGGCCAGGCGACAGGGCTGCACAGCCTCTTACCTGAAGAAGTCATTTTTGCAGTAGAGCTTGCCCTCGCGTGAGAAGCACTTCTCCGAGAGGTTGGTCTTGCACTCGCAGCACTGAACACATTTGATGTGCCACGCGCGGTCCAGCACGTTCAGCAGAAAGCGGTCGAGGATGGGCCGCTCGCAGCCGGCACAGTGAACCATCATAGCCCCGCGCCCCGGCGGCTCGGGCCGCCTCGCCCTCCCCGTGGGCCCCTGGCCCTCGGGCCCTCCGGCCCCGCCGCTGCGCTCCGCCTCTTCTCTCGGCCGTCCCCGGGCGAGTCCCGGCCGGACCAAGACTCAGCCGGTCAAGTCCTCGGGTGGTCGCTGGCCTGGCGCAGGGCCGCCTGCGGTGGGGTGTGGAGTGGTGGCGCTCACAGCCTCATGCCCGGGTCGCGCGCCCCAGCGCCTGTTCGGAGCTCCCCCGGGTGCCTTGGGTGGCTGCTGGCCTCGGCGCTGCGGAGCGGCTCTCCCGGGTGGCGGAGGCGCCAGCACTTTCCCCCACTTTCAAGCGATCCCGATCCTCATCTTTGTCTGGCCGCCGCCTAATTCGCGCATCCTTATTCAGATTTGGTGACGTGGCGTGGCACGTAGGGGGCCCGGCGGCCAATAGGCGCGCGGTGGCCATGGCAACCTCTTAAATTTATAGCATATCTAAATTGGCTACAGCGTTGCGGTCTGGACAGAGCAAAAAAAACACGGCATCAGTATTGTTGAGTATTAGCTTGTACCTGGTTCGGAGGCGAAGTAAGTATTTACCTTCTAGTTTGGGGCTGGGGGCTGGGGGCCGCGCGATCTAAAAACTGCTGCTTCTCTCTCCCTCTCTCTGGCTCCGCACAAATACTTGGGGGCCAGGATTCCAGGGCCTAGTGGGGGAGGGACCACTGCCCCCTTCGCCATCCCTGGAACTTGCTGAAGTTGCCTGAGGCTTGGAGCGCGCTCTGCCTCTGCTGTCTCCTGCCCGGCGCGCCCCAGATTGGATTTCTTTACCCCCGCGCGTCCCTGGGGTCTGCTTTCAGGAGCTGGGACAGTGCAATTTCAGGGGCTTCCAGAGCCTCTGGCTTCTTTTGTCGTACGTGGCGCTGGGCCTTTCTCATGGAGACAGAGAGGAGAGAGGATGAGGAGAGAGAGAGAGACAGAGAGAATGAGACTATGAAGGGGGTCTCTGCAGGCCCAGATCCAGTTTGAGGGGGACGTGTCATCAGGCCTGGTCGGGGACCCCAGAATTTCAGGCCACCCATGGGGCTCCGGGGGGAGATGTGAGGAGGAGGAGGTCCCGGGTGGAGCGGTCTTCCCCAAACCAGCTCAGAGGTGGTGTTCACCAGGCCTCTCCTTTCCTCCCTGCACCTTCGAGATGCCCCAGGTCAGCCAGCCAGGGCAGGGAGGTGAGGGGATCGCACAGCCACGGCCGGGGACTCTGGAGGCTGGGTGGGCGCTGCTTGCACACGCGGGGCCTGCGGGATGGATGTGCCATCTCAGCCTCTCACAGGATGCTGGAGAGAGGCTCCGCAGGGAGTGTGGGGACGGCTAACAGGGTGCGCGTCGGGCGAGGGTGGGGGGTGTGCAGAGCAGAGGACCAGGCCTCTTTAACAAGGGATGCCAACCCGGCGACTAGGCGCTCCAATGTGGGGAGGCGTGGAGGGCAGGGCGGGCAGGATCTTCAGCCTGGCAAGCCGGCTGCTGGGGAAGGTAGGCCCTGGCCCCGCCGGCTGGATAGAGCGAGGAGTGCGTTCAGCCAGGACTTGGCCACGCGCGCGTGTTTGGGAGCATTTGCCGAGTCTGTTAGTGTGTCCTTGCTGTTCGAGCAATGCAGTCTGGCCTGTGTTTATAGTTCACGACCAACCACGCGGGTATTTCCGCCTGCATTTTGTGCTTGCTGCTGGGTGTGGTTCTGCGAATGTTTGCATCAGCCTGTGTGCTCTTGTTGGTCTGTGTGTGTGTGTGTGTTTACCTGTGGCCACATGAATGGGAGGAGGTTTGCGGGTGTGCGTGTGCATCTGTGTAAGATTGTGGACCTCTGTGCTCACGCTGCTGTGGAAATGGACTTTAAAGAATCCTCAGGCATGTGCTCATGTGTAGATGAGTGTGTGCGTGTGTGTAGGTGACAGCCTGGCTGAACGGGGGAGGGCAGAATTTTGTGGATCCACGTTATGTGGTCACTGTGTGCCCCGTGTGTATTTGTGCAGATAACGGTGTTTTTGTTTATGCTGGTTCTGCGGAGGTCTGTGTGTGTGCACATGCCTAGCAGCGCCTACCTTTGTGGGGTGAAGAGAGGACAGGATTTGTGGATGATTGTTGTGGCATTTGGTGGAGGTAGAGATGCTCACTTCTTTCCCTGTGCCTGTCTGGGCCTAGCATTGTCCCCAGTCTCTGGGGATGGTGATCTGGCTGGGGACAGGGAATTGACACATGCACGTCACCAGGTGCAGCGTTGAGCCACAGCTGGGCCTCTGAAAAGGAGCCCCCAGATCGGGCAGCTTCCGCCCCACGGTGCCATTCCCCACCCTCCACCTTGCTGGGGGACCTGCATCTACAAGTCTAGCCATGTGGCCGCGGCTCAGAGCCGAGTGAGGCCAGAGCAAGCAGGCTGGATGTCGCCTGGTCTCCCAGGCCCAGCTGGGTGAGCTCCTGGTCCCCCAGACAAAAGCGCAGCTCCTGGCAGTGCCTGGCCCTGCGTCCTGGGGCTTGAAGGGTCCTTGAGAGGAACAAGGACCCAGGAGCAGAGAGGCGCCCAGGCTGAAGGGAGGGCCAACCGCCCTGCCTACCGGGTCTTTGTCTCACTGGGGTTTCCTGCTCTCTCCCACTTCTCTTCACATCTGCTTTCCTGTCTCTTATGTTCGGCCTCTGTTCTCTTTCTGTGTCCCTTCCCCTCTGTGTCCCTCTCACTTCCTTTCTCCATTTCTCCGTCTGCTTTGATCTCCCTCCTTCTGCCTCCCAGCTGGGCATCCGGATCCAGCCGCTGGCCCATCGCGGCAATTAACCACGCTCATGTCATCGTGCACTGTGCAAACTTTGGGGTGCCGGAGGGGACACTCACACAGTCACGAGAAGCCTCCCTCGCCCGGCCTTCTCCCCTGCTCTGGACTAGGCGCACTGACCCCACCCTCCTTCAACCCCGCACCCGTCCCCGAAGAGCCAGAACTGCTGGCTGCCCAGCCCCAGCGGCTTTGCCCACCCTGCTGCCTGCTCCACCTCAGACTCACTCACCTGCCCTCCTCTCCCGTGTGGGCTTAAATGCCAATGCACAGCCAGGCCCCAGCCTCTGTGGTGCCAGCCAGGCCAGGGAATCCCAGGAAGGGGGCCAGTCTTAGAGCTGGGGTGCCCGGAGCTTGGACGTGGGGCCTCCCCTGGGGGCTGAGGCCCCATTGTAGGTGGCAAAGGCTGTTTCCAGCAGCCTAGCTCTGGCCTTCTGCCTCCTGTAGCGGGATTTACCCATCTTGTTTGGGTCACAGGACCCGTGGAGTCCTGCTGTGCAGTCCCACCCCAGTCCGGAAGCCCACCGCCTCCGCCCAGCGGCAGTGGGCCCGTGTGGCCTTTGCCAGCCCTCCAACCTTCCAGGGCGTGCGGCATCCGAAAACTCGCCGGCCGACCCGCGACTAGACACATTATCCCGCCCTCATGGCGCTAACAGCTGGCGACCAGGCAGTGAGGTGCCCTCCTCGATGTCACTAACAAACCGCTTGTGTCTTAACAGGGTAATGCACGGAGACGCAATGTCACTTAGACAAGATGTTGATGGAATTTGCTCTATAAAAATCTTCCTCCTAGAGTAGAGCGCATCAACATCACCACAAGACAGACGGTGGTGGGATAAGTAAAACAGACAAAAGACAAACAAGATAATAATCTGTTTCCAATCACTTAAGCCCCGTAGAGTTAGTAATATGCGCTTTGCAAATTCCCCCTTGAGTTCGGTAATTAATTACCGGCGAGCACGCGCACCCCGGCCCGGGGTGGGAGTTTGGAGGCGCACCGAGCTGGGCTTTGGGGTGCGGGGGGGCGCCTCTCTCCCTCTCTCCATTACGGGACGCGGGCCGGCGGCCAGAACGGGGACCCTGGCAGGCGTTTGGACTTGACCTTCCCGCCGGTGGAAGAGAGAACGTTTGCATTTGCATCTCCTTACTCCTCAGTGGAAGCTCTCCAGACGCAGGGGATGGCGCAGCCCCGCAGAAACGGGGACTGGGGGGCTTTCCCGGGGGCCAGAGTCTCTCTCTGCGCTCTTCTGAAGGCACCCCTTCCTTTGAATGGCCAGGAGTGGCCGCTTTCTTGGGGAACGTGCGCACTGGGGGACCCAGAGGCGCGTCCCTGGTCCTCTTCGCCCCGAGGAATCTTGGGCGGCTCAGCCGGTCCTCTCTCCACTTCATCATCATCATCACCCCCCACAACATGCATAGTGCGCCCCCCGCCCCTCCCCCATAGTCCGCCCCCGCCCCTCCCCCCAGCCAGCGCGGCTTTAACATTAAACAAACGCAGCAAGTGCCCCGGCGCTGCGCTCCCGGCCGGGCCTGCGCGGCGGCGGCCGCGTTACAAATGGTAAATTTAAATTGCTCGCCGGATTCATTACCTCCCCTCTTTGATTTCAGCCAGCCGTGAAAAATTATACTGGTGTACCACTGAGAAACTGTTTTGCCGCAAAGAGCCTGCGCCTAATCACTGGCTTTCTCCCTCCGACACAAGTGTAATTATTCTGTTTGGGGTGTAAATACAGGCCGCGCCGCGCGCACACACACTCAGCGCCCCGCGGCGCCGCCGCCGCGTGGACTCGGCGCGCGGGCGTGGAGGCTGCCGCCCCGAGGCCGGAGCTCAGCGGCTCCCTGGCCATCCCGCAGGACTGAGCGACAGCGCCGCCGCCAGGCCCGGCCGGGCCCGGCCCTGGG
>PVKE010000613.1:0-132519 GCA_004027555.1 Craseonycteris thonglongyai | reverse complement strand
CTTAAGCTTTACTTTAGTAGAGACATTTTTATGGAAATAATTAGGATTAAAAGTACACTCTCGAGCTTGCCTTTGCTAAATATGTCTTAGTTTAACTAACGGTACATTAAATAAAACTTGGTATCATACTTATATAAAGATAATATTTATTTTAAAATATAACAAGTTAAATAATATAAAAGGTATCCTTAAAAAAAAACAAAACTACAACTATTCCACTAGTGTGAACAATGGCCTTGCATTTCCTTGGAAAGTAAGGGTAAGTCAGGTTTGTATGTTGTTTTTAATTTTAGGCACGATTCCAAGTTCTCATCGATAAGCTGATTTCTTAATTTACTCTTGATAAAGTTCATGCTTGAAAATGATTGTTCGCATAAATATGTAGACCCAAATAAGGAAAGAACAGCAAACACTAGTTTCTTCAGTTGATCATGTGAGTCAGGAATACTATTCCAGGTGTTAAAAATCAACATATCTTCCCTCTCCAGATCTTTCAAAGCAGACCACTTGTGCTGTAAACTTAATTCACATTTATTTTTCTCCAATAGCTCTAAATCGGCACAAAGATGCTCGAATTTTGAGCTCCACAATTCTTTATTTTTTAAATCCAGCAACTGCATTTCAAAGCTGCCAATATCAATATTAAAGGGCGAAAAATTTATTTCTGTTACCGTGGCATTCAGAGGTTTTTTAACAAAGGCTAACGTCGCTTTGCTGTTTCTAAAGTCTTTGAACCTGCTGAGAAAAGTTTCTTTCATATTTAACAGTGTTGTTCTGAAATAGCAAATGTCAATATTAGAATTATTTTCTTGACAATATTTCAATAGGCATGGAAAGAGAATTAGAGTTTCTCTTTCAAAATCTTCAGCAAAAAGCGACAATTTGTTTTCGAATGAAATTACTTCTTCTAACATCGAAAAAATTGTGTTTCCTTTTCCTTGTAACTTACGATTAAGCTGATTTAGATGAGAAATAACATATACCATGAAATAAAATTTCTGGATCCACAGATCATTTGTTAGCTCTGCATAGTGAACACTCTTCTCAAGAAGAAATGTTTTTATTTCAGTAAACAGTGAAGGGAAACGTTTTAAAACGTTTCCTCTCGATAACCAACGAACCTTGTTATGCAGCAGAAGATCTGCATACTCAGTCTCTACCTCAATTAGAAATTCTTTAAATTGGCGATGGTAAATGTGCCGCTTTTCTGTAGGCTTGAGTTTCAAAAATGTTTACTCGTCTCTTGCAAGGCAAGTTAATAAATAATATTCCGTGCCTGCACTAAACATTTCGTGGAAGACCGCAGCCAAGGAGTCAAAGAGCCACGGTTTGCCGACCACTGCCCTAGAGCATCCTCAGGTCCCTAAATTTGTATCTAACAGGAAGTGGGATGCTAAAGTGGTACAGCCCCCAGGGAGAGTATCTCCTACTCCCATCTCAGATGTATCTATTGAAGACAGGGTGATGATGGACAGGCTGACACGCAGGCAGGAGGGTGGATGAATTTTCAGAAAGACTTTATCAGGGATGATGAAGCCTGAAGCCCTGTGTGTTGGGTTGTGGTGGGGGATTGAGGGGTGGGGGTGGGAGGAGGAGACCTTCTCTCTGCCATCCTGGATCCAGCTAAGCTCTTTTCCTTCTTATTCGGGATGGCTTCTTTCCTGCCTCCATTCTGGAAATGCCACCAGACTGCTAACTAAGGCCTGGCTTGTGTGAACCTGCTCTGGCCCCTGGAATCCAGGCCCCAGCAGATGGCCTTGACCTTTCCCCTTAGCCTGCAGGCTTCCCCAGGGCTGAGAATCAGAAGCCTGCTCACAAGTCCTTCTTAGAAATGAAGGACAAAATGGGGACATTGTTCCCTGGACAATGGGGTTTTCTCACAGGGCGGGCTCCCCAGGCCTTTGGGGGGAGGGTTTCCTTTATTGGCAGCTGGGGCTAGAGGACACCCTGTGGGCCAGGGGCTGGCCGGTGCTTAGGGTGCTGAGCACAGTGCTGACTGCTGGGCGGAGCCTGGGACTGAGGATGGAGCTGTCAGTGTAAAGGGATAGCTTGGGAAGGTCTCTCTAAGACAGAGGACTGAGATCAAGAAGATGAGGGCTGCAGCAAGTGCTAGCTCAAGATGGGATTAGGACAGGTGCTAATTAGGGGGCAAACCCAGGGCTGGGCCCAGGCTTAGGGTCTGAGGTGCTCCTGTGGGGGCCTGTGGGCTCTGCTCCAAAGCCCAGGCATTAGATACAGGCCACCTGGATTCTTCCCTGACTCCCTGGGTGGTCTCAGGTAGACTCGCTCTCACCCTTGATCTTCACTCCAATTTCATCTTCTCACCTGAACACCCTATTTAATGTCACAATCTGCGCCCCTTGGCACTCCTGGTCCCCTTTATATCTGCTCTGGCTCCTTATCCATTCCCTTCTAACTTACTATGTAATTTACGTATTTACAATGTTTATTGTTTATCTGCCCTAACTGGTATGTCAGCTCCATGAGGACAGAAATCTTTTTTTTTTTTAACTGGTGTCTTCAGTTCTTGGCACAGAGCAGGCATCCAATAAATGCTGTTGAATGAATAAAGTTGTTAAGTGTCTCTGAGCTGGGGGCGTCCTCCTTTGAAGCATGAGGATGACATTAATGGTGCTGCCCGGGTGTTGCAGAGAGGAGCAAACATGCTCACCCATAAGGAACTCTGCACTGAGCTGGAGGGCACTTCTGCAAATCACAGCTCATATACACCTCCGTTACCTCATCTGTAGAGTGGAAATGAAAGTCCCTACTGGGTAAGTCTCCTGTGAGGATTAGACGGGTCAACACGTCCAAAGCACTTGGATCTGGGCCTCACTGCCAAGTCAGCGTTCAATCATGTTGAGGAGTGTCCTGGCTGGTTGAATGATACTACCTCGTTGTCTTAGTCCTTTCCATTGTTCATTGAGTTGAAGGTGGGGCTGGAGGTGACTCTGGGAGTCAAACAGCTAAACCTTTTGTTCTGCCCGGGTCTGAGAGAAAATGGTTCTTCCAATCCAGGGGTCAAAACAGACAAAAGGTTTCCAGATGCCTCCTCTTTAAGTACCCACCTTGATTTCAGGCTGTTTCCCCGCAGACCCATCAGCGCTGACTCGGTGCTGCCCCCTGTCTAGGAGTTTTGTTCTGCAGATCCTATCTCCACGTCCCTCATCTCCCAGGACCTGACACCCCTGTGCCATTGCAGCAGTTCTCACTGCAGGAGACGCCCCAGGGGGAGTGAGAATTACAATTCTGGGGCTCTTGGTCTTCTCACTGAGTTTCTAATGCTTGGTGAACTTCAGACCTTGTTCAAGGCAGGGGACACTTAATAATTATGGAATACATGAATTGAAAAAGCCTCAGCTTCTGACCCTGACCTTTAGGCAACTAACACCTCTGGTCTTCAGCTTCCTCGTCTCTAATGGGGATTAGAAATGCCCGTCCTGTCCACCTTACAAAACTGTTCTGAGAATCAGATGAGACATCAGCTCTTAGAGCAAATGGAGCATGGAGGTCAAGCAGTCAGATTTGCTTCTTTTTTAAATACTAAGGAAATGGAGCCCCCAAGACAAGGTATGTACAGTAGACACAGAGAAACCTACTGTTGTGAACTGCTTTCTACCAGCGGAGTGGTCCTGGGATCCTGGACTCTGGGCTGGATTTAGAGATTGTCCAGTCCAACCCGCCAGAGGGCAGCTGAGCCTAGACAGGGAAAGTGACTTGCCATCCACCCAGGAAGCTGGGGCAGAGCTGGAAGGTGGGGATCCCAGTTTCAGGTACAGGCCTCCTTCTTGTTGTGTTGAACTCCACCAGGAGGGGTGGCACCCTGAGAGCAGGATAGCGATGACTGCTGGGTGCCCCTGCTTTGGTTGACTTCTCCCTGGGGGCAGAGCCCAGGAGCAGGGTATGGGGGTGAGGGAGGAAGGTGGCAGGGCTGGCCAGACAGCAGTCCCTCTTGCTGATAATCCATCCCTGGATTCCCAAGGCTGTGGGGGAGGGGGTACCTAGGGGAAAATCGCCCGTACACATTGGCCCAATGTGGGCCATGTGGCACAACCTGAAGTGCCCAACTCTCATAGCTTTCGGGAGATCAGAATTCAGGGTCATGGGAAGCTGGGATAGCTCAGTGGTTGAGTGCTTGCCTTGCAATCGCGAGGTCCGGGTTCTTCTATTCCTGGCCCCAGCCCATGCAAACCCATATGCTAAACTGCAGCGTACCTGGTAACTGCTGGGATGGCACAGTGGTGAAGGTTCTCATCTCCCATTCAGGAGGCCCCTGGTTCAGTTCCCACCCTGTGCAGCCCCACATCCACCTGCGTGGAATGAAACCCTATCACAACTAATCATGTACAACTATGGAGACTGCTCTGGGCCCTCCTCTCTTCTCTTTCTCTCTCACCTTCTCTCAAACAATAAAATAAAAATATTAAAACAAAAAAGAATTTAGGTGCAGGTACTGGGGGCCCAGGACTGGTGGGATGGGGTCCCATCGACTCCCTGTTGGCTCAGCTTCTGGGCCTTGGCGTTGGCTGTGTGACAGGGAGACTTTCCGAGCCTGAGACTCTGCTCCTGGCTCACTGATGATGTCATTGAAAGCCTTCTGGTATCCCTAATCCCTTTCTTGGAGTTTGTGAGCAATTAGAGAGCCCCTCCCAGATTTGGGGCTCAGTTCTAGCTGCTTTCACCACAATTTCGTATGCCAAAGTGCTCTATTTCCTGAACTTCATTCATTTACCACCTCCATGATTTTTGCCATAACATAACACATGAAGTACATACATATTTATTCAATGTTTTTGATTTGCTTTTTTAAAATATAAGCTTTAAGCCCCAAAAGTAAACTTTAGATCACTCCTGTAAATAAGGAAATAGTATCAATTGCTAAAAATACAAGACGAAAGAGAAAGAAATACAAAGACATTTTTGGTTTCTGGTGCCAGGCCCCAGTTCTGGTTCCAATCAAGCTAAAAAGTCACCTGCATGCTCTCTGCCGGCCTCTGTTTTCTCCCCGGTAAAATGGGGGTGTTGGGAGATAATGGTTTCAGCCTGGCCCTGAGCTGGCATGGAGTAAGCACAGGAAAGAATTCTGACCTGGTACCGGTTCTGCTGGCACTGATACTTTCCCTCTGCTCTGGCTTGTCCCCTCCTGCCCCCCCCCTTTTTATCTAGAATTTTAGAGTTTCCTGTGCACTTTTCAACCACTGTCTCATATGACTCTTACCACGTGGTGAGAGAAACCAGGGTGTGTGTGTGCCTGTTCAGGGGCAGGCAAGTCCACAGGGGTCAAGTGACTTGCCCAGAGACACCAGGGTGGAGTCCTGAACCTGGCTGACTCCCTGCCTGGGAAGTGTGAGCTCCCTCCCCAGGTCACCCCGGAGGCACTCCGGAGGCTCTGGCTGGGATGCAGTCAGCTCCACTCTTGGCGGGCCCCTTCCCCTTCTAAGGAGAAGGGAGGAGAGTCCCTGTCCAGGGGAAGCGGCCCCTCCGAAACCTCCCCTCCTAGGTCTCCCTTGTGCAGGGGCAGCGAAGAGAGGAAGGGGCTAGGGGCCTGGTCTGGTCTGGAGTGGGAAGGAGAGAGGCCAAGGAAGCGAGAGACAGAGGAGGAGAGGGGGTCACGTGGCCAGAGACGGAGACCCTCATCCCCCTTCGCACTCCCCCCAGAAGACAGACACAGAGACCGATACACAGAGGAGCAGACAGGACAGAGGGTGCCAGAAAGACACACACAACGAAGTTCGAGCCAAAGATCAAGACAACTAGGACACACGCAGAGACGGAATCAGAGCCCCAGCTGGCGGGGAGGGAGGGGGCAGCCGGAGGGGGAGGGGGCTGGGGCGCTCCTGGAGCCGCGAACGCGAGCAGCGACCCCCGCCCTCCCCACCGCCACGGGCCGAGCGGAGCCGGGGCGGAGGGGGAGGGGGCGCCCGACGCCCGGCAGGGGGCGCCCTGGCCACGTGGCCAGACCCGCGGGCCGGGCTCCGGCGGGGGGAGGAGCGGGGGCGGGGTGGGGGCGGGGAGGGCCGGGGACCGGGCCGGGGGCGGGGTGGGGGAGGGCTGCCCTGGCCGCGCTTGGGCCCCGCAGCCGCCTTTATAAGCCTGCGGGGGAGGTGGCCCCGGCAGCGTCGCGCCCTCGGCCCCAGCGCACCGACCTCACGTCACTTGTGCCAGGACAGACCCTCACCCGCCAACTCTGCGCAGGTAAGAGCTCGACGCTGCCCCCGGCACCGTGGGACCCCCGGGAACGTGGCTGATCCCCAGCCCCTCCCGCATCCTCCACTGGCCCGGGGAGAGCGGCGAGGTTGGATCTAAACGGCAGGGCAGGGGCCCTCTGCGCCCCCACACCACCCGCAGTGGCCCGTTCGGGACCAGCCCCTTGTCCCGCCCCGCGGCTCCCGGCGGGCGCGCTGGGCCGGCTGGAGGCTGGACGGCTTCCGCGGAGCCCGCCAAGTAAGGGACCGCAGATGCAGTCCTGGGGTCTCCTGCCTCCCCCACCCTCGGCCCAGGCACTTCCCCCAGTGCCCGATAGCTTAGCCCCTACGGTGCCAACCTCAGCCCCCTGCCCGGCGTCCCCCCAATCCTCCCACCCGGTAACCTCTGGACGGCAGGCACAGCCGCCCTGGGCCGGGGCATGTCTCTGCCCCGTCTGCATGTCTGTGGGGTCTCAAGGACTTTGGGCCAGAGCTGGAAGCAGTGGAGGGAGGGAAGCGCTCGGGTCCAGGAACCTCTGGGGAAGGAGAACGGGAACATCCGTCCTGTTGGTGGCTGGGAGTCAGGGTGGGCACAGCAGCTATGGGGCAAAGCTCTGGAGCCCCCCAAAGCCCAGAGAGCCTCCAACCCACCTCTGGGCGTGTGCAGGTGAGTGGGTTGCCCCGTGTTGGTCCCTGTGCCCAGTCTTGATAAGAAAGGACTAAATGCATGGCCAAGACGGTGGGGTGGGAAGCTGAGGAAAGCCCCATCCTCCCCCAGCATTGCCCCTTTCCGACCCTTTTCCAACACAAAATGGGGTGGGGGCGGGGAAGACCGAAGATGCATAGGCTGGGCTATTCTCAGGCCGGAAGGGCCTTTGGGTCCTGGGAAATGCTCGGGCTCTGCAGGTGGGCAGGGCTTCCCAGGGAAGCCATGCAGATGACAGCAGCTGTGCATTGAGCGCCACTTGTGTGTCCGACCCTCTCCAACATCTCACGTTCGTCACATTGTTTACAAATGGGAAAAGCTTCGAGAAGTTCAGCAGGTAGTTAAGAAGTTAGCAGGATTTGAACCCAGACCCTAAACTCTACCACTTTAGCCTCTTACTTCCACCCTACTGCTCCAGAGATGAGGGGCTGAGGCTTGATTCCACCTTCTTGCTCTTCCAGGGCTCAGTCCTGCCTCCCCCGACCCTCCAGACTTCAAATCTTTAGTCCCTCCCACCTGTGCTGTCCTCATCCCACCCGCCCCTCTCCCTGCCCCCAGCCCTGTCCCTCTGCCTCCTTTTTTCTCCCCGAACTTCATGCCTCTACGTTCCCTAAGCAGAAGAGGCCCTGGGACACACTCCCAACCTCCCAGCTCCTGGAGTGAGACAGGCTTGGGTGTCTGTGTCTGTGTCCCCACATGTAAAATGGGGGGTATGTCTCTCCCATAAGACTGTTATGAAGAATAAATCTGAATTGAGGACAGAAGTGAAATGCTATCTTCATTTAACAGCTCCAAGCCCTGTTCTTGGGGCTGGGACTACAGCAGTCACTTAAGCACACCAAAGCCCTGTTCGCTGCAAGTGAGCATCGGGACATTCTCGTAATAAACTTTTTTCAGCTCTGAAATGGACATTTTAGAATCAGAATCAAGCAGTTCACAAGGACGGAGATTAAATTGCAGTAACACGGGTACAACTGATCAGCTAACATTTGGTCTTCACTAATGAGAAGGCACTCTAGCTGTGTAAGGTGGGGTGAGTTCTGTTCCGTCATGCTTTTAGGCTGAGATCAATAAACGGTACCTTCCTGGGGTGAGATCTAGATCAGCCCATACGAGGTATTAAGCCAGTGCCTGTGCTTAAGAAAATATTGGCTCTCATCAGCTCTAATCTCAGCACAAAATGTAACGCTGAGACTGGGTGCAGGGTTAGGTCACTGCCCCTGAACCCTGGAAATCTGTCACCCACCCTTGTCTACACTGCTCATTCCCTGATGGCTGTGCTGGAGGGTGCCCTGGTACTCCCTTGCCCATACTCAGATGCCCACCATCCTAGACACAGCTTTGGCCAGGATCCTGTAGCTCCATGCCGGCAACAGGCCTGGGACTCTTCTCTCCTCAGTGTCCCTGCCACCTGCCTGTTCTTGTGCCTCTACGTATCCCAGCTTGGAAATGGGGTGAACCAAAACTCAAGCCCTGCCTGCCCTGTGGCGTACACACCCGACATCTCCAGCAAGGAGATGGAGTCCTAACTTTACAAGGGAAGAAATAAGTTTTGGAGAGAAGCAGCAACTTGTCTAAGAACATGCATGCTACCTGGGGAGCTGGGGCTGGATGCAGCCCGAGTGTTTAGAATATTCCAAGTCTAGTGATCTCTATGTTACGCCCACCTCAGGGAATGGGGCCTCTCAATCCAGGGGTGGAGTCCAGCAGCGTAACCTGGAGTTCTCACCTGAAATAGAAGCTGGAATTATTAATACAAACCCCAGAGCTCAAAGGGAATGTTGCAGGGAGAGCGAGGAAGCTGGGCTGAGAACCAGCGCTCAGAAATCTCCTCGAGGCCGTGGCCGCAGGAATGCTGACTCAGCTCCCCAGCGCAGGCTGGAGCTGGGCTGTGTGGTATTTTTTATTCCCTTCTAGAGATGTCCTCACTTTGAGAGGGCAGCTGGGAGCAGTAGATTGGAGGTTTATTCCCAACACTGCTGTGTGACCCTGGACAAGTCATTTCCTCTCCGTGAGCCTCAGGTGAGGAAGTCATCTGTGGTATGGGTTAATATGTCCAGTAGATTCTCAGTTAACCCGCACCCATGGGGATTGGTAGATGCCGGATACATGGGCCTGGCACTCTTAAGCGACCGGCAAAATTCTCAAGCAAAGGCAAAAAAATCAAAGATTTGTTGTGCTGGTTGCTTGAGTTCTGGTTAACTGAGAGTCTGTTGGACTTTGCAGCATTGCTATGAGGGGCCAGCAAGATCATAAATGGTTTGTCAACATTAGGGCTGAACCAGAGTGGGTGATTGTTACTGAAAAGTTAATAATAGTCCTAGTTTCAACAGGATATTCCTTCACCGCTTCCAGGTGATCCATAAGGACCAGGAGAAAGGTCCTGTTTAGATTACGAAGGCCCAGGGACAGCAGGAAAATGCTGGCTTTGGGGTCAGCATCTTGGGTTCCAAGCCTAGCTGTGTGACCTGAGGCAAGTCACTTCACACCTCTGAGTGTTAGGTTTCTAGGAGGCCCTCAGCAACTTTAATATGATGCTCAGTGTCTAAGGACAATTCAAGGATGGTCTCCATATTTTTCCACCTCCGCATACCACGACCCAGCATTTCATAATTGCTCCCAGAAAAATTTCATGCTTAAAGTTTTCCATGCTGCAATTCTTAACCTCACTGTGGCATGAAATCAATTGTTTGCATTTAATTTGACTTCTTAAATTAAGGGGTAAAATTTGAGATGAGGGTAGGGGGTGGCGGGGAGGAGATGAAGAAAATGAAGTTAAACCAGATGTGTTTTTGTTTAACTGCAGGATGGTGGTTAAACTGCCCCAGTATTACCATCGTTCCTTCAGAATTCCAGTAACCCGGAGTCAGGTTTCACTAAAAATTGTAGTGTTCCTTCCTGGCTAGTGTGGACTCGCCCTCCCCATTATTATTATTATTACTATTTTATGTTCATGTGAGGCCACAGAGGACTGGCCAGAGAAGACCTCATAGATGCCTAGAATTTCAGAGCTGGAAGGCATTTTGAGCCTGGCTCTGTCTACTGGCTGCCTTGTGGACCCAGGAGACTGAGGCCCCCAGAGGGGAAGGGGCTTGCCCAGGGTCACCCAGCTGCTGAGGGCAGAGTTGGACTGGAGATTCAGTCTCCTGGCTCTGAGATCCATGACCTTCCTCAAAGTAACCACTGTCTTCAATTAGGTGTGTATCTTTTCCATAGTACTGGCTTAGTATATCTATTTTTTGGAAAGAAAGAATTGTTCAAGGGAGGATGCGAATCATGTGGGTTGGGAGAAAAAGATCTTCAACACGTGAGGGCAGAATTTAAGTCCTTGACCTATTGATACACTCCCTGTGTGACCTTGAGCAAGTCACTTTTCCTCTCTGAGCCTCAGCTTCCTCATCTGTAAGCCAAGATGCCTGAGGAGCAGGAGTAGGGGGATGACATTCCCTAAGACTTGGAATGGGTATAATGGAATCAATTGGTCCTCAAATACTGATGGCCTAGGTCAGTGACAAACTGCCCTCTTATGGCAGCAGGGAGCAGGTGGGGTGGATTGTTAGCTCCTGCTAGGATTTAAAAACTTGGAGTTGTTGGTATTGTTAAACTAGGCAACTTCATTTTACTTCTCTTGAAAGATCACAAGACGTGCCATAGTGAGCCACCTCCCTGCCTGGCCACCAAGGCTGGAGCTGATGAGCAGCTGCTCCCTCCACCCCACCCCAGTCTCCACCACTCCCTCCCACCTCACACCCAGCGCCCTGGCCTCGTTGACACTAGCTGCCCGCCTTCCGAGTTTGCAGTCCCTGGGCTAGGTGCTGTGAGGCCATGGAGGGGGCCCCAAATCTCGTTGACTGACTGCATGAGGCTGGGGCCAGGCCCCAGGGGGCTCAGGATGGGATGTGGGCGCCAGTCTGTGGCCTGGCAGTGTCTCAGACATGTCAGCACGGTGGAGGGAGCTTTCTTCCTGTTTAGGTGGTCCCCAAGAAGATTCTATGGGCTCTGGAGGTTTTGGGGTGACACCATCAATCCTGTTGGGGGCCTGGGCCTACCCCCTTGGGGACAGGCAGCCCTGGGTGCTTCAGTCTAGTGCTTATGCCGCTCCCTCAGAGAAGGGACTCCCAACACCTGCCGCCTCACTGAATGCTCCCCAAAGCCCGGTGCACTGGTGAGCACCCACTTCACAGACAAGCACCATCTTGCACCCACCGCTCTCTGTTCCACCCCCTTTGCTGGGAGCCAAGTCCTGGTGAGGACAGCAGGCATCTCAGCCGCAGCACAGACCAAGCTCAAGGGCAGCGTGGGAGGCCATGAACTTTCATGGTTGACTATGGGGGCTCTGGAGCCAGCTGTCCTGGTGGGAGATTCCAGAAGGTCTTCCCAAACTGCTCTGGGGGTACCAAATGAATAGGGGAGCTCTGATTCCTTATGGTGACCCCAGGCCCCCTGGTCCTGGTGCTGGCAGAGGAGTTCAGAAATGAGCCTGCCGATTTGTAGTTGAGGAGACTGAGGCTCAGAGGGCCAGCACCTTGGGTTCAGATCCCTCCCCTAGGTGCCTCTGCCACCCTGTGTTGACCCAGGGGAGGGAGGCAAGGCAAGGGGAGGGGAGCCTGGGAGGTTATTTCTTGGTGGCCCTGTAGTGAGGCCTTGACCCCGGCTGGAAGCGGGAGAAACGTCTTCTCCCCCCACATCAGTCTCCGGTGGGTGAATGTCACCTGGCCGGAGCTGCAAGCCACCGGGCAAAGCTCAGAAAACAATGTATGCTCTTTGGGAAGCTGGGATGGCTCAGTGGGTTAAGTACTCACTTTGCAGCCCCGGAGACCGAGGATCGAATCCCAGCTCCGGCCCATGTGCTGAGCTGGGGTGTGCCCCCAGTTCAGTTCTTGCCGGGGCCTATGCGGGAGGCTCCCGGCCCAGTTCCTGCCCTGCACAGCCCTGTGCCCGCCTGTGGAGTGAAACTATATGGAAAACTAATGCTGTCAACTATGGAGACTGCTCTGGGCCCTCCCCCTTCTCTCTCTCTCTCTCTCTCTCTCTCTCGATCTCTGTCAAAAACAATAAAAATAAATCTTACAAAAACAAAACAATGTATGCTCTTTGAAAAAGTGTTTAGGTGGCTTTTATTTCAAAAACCATATATCCAGCCTTTAAAAGGATCTACCCTGTGACTTTGGGTTGAGTCAAGCTCTTATCTTCTCTAATCCACCTGCTACTTTGTCCACAAAACAACAGGGTGGGGACCCTCTTAGATCTCAGGCTGAGGTTGATGTTCTCAGGTCTCTGTCCTGTCATCCCTCAGGCCTCTTTGTTGGCAGTCACTAGACTGGATCAGGTTTGGCCTTTCTCAATATCATTTGTGTCTTTCCCTCCACTTGTCCTCACTTTGACTTACTGGCCTCTTAACATAGAGGAGTTAATAACTTATTGTCTGCCACCATTCTGGGTAGAAAGTGTCTCAGCTGAGAGGGGAGCGCCCTCCCCTCTCTCACTCCTACTTAGCACTTCTAGAACGGCTCTGCTTTCTCTGCTCCCCCCTCCCACCTACACACACTACTGCTAACATTGCCAGGCCA
This sequence comes from Craseonycteris thonglongyai, assembly GCA_004027555.1. Taxonomy (NCBI): domain Eukaryota; kingdom Metazoa; phylum Chordata; class Mammalia; order Chiroptera; family Craseonycteridae; genus Craseonycteris; species Craseonycteris thonglongyai. The sequence continues at coordinate 120,058 of PVKE010000613.1, read as the reverse complement.
GGTGTGGTGTGCAGTGCCTCACCTGGAGTGCCTTAGTCTTACAGCCGCTCTGTGTGGCAAGTGCTATTCCCCATGTTACAGATGAGGCCACAGGCACAAAGTCACCCAGTTGAGACATACCCATCTGTCCCCTGCCATTGCCAATCCACCACTCAAGGCTGCTGCCTTCTTGGTGACATAAATGACACAATCCAACTTCCTAGAAGAATCCAGTTCCTTACTTATTCTGGAGTCACCAAATATAGTAATTCCTATTGCAGCTTCAGTTAGCCTATCAGGATATCAAAGACACACAGGTTCTTAGCAACAGCTTGTTCAAGCCCTGGCTTAAATCACCTGAGTATTTTGTGTGAAAATGCTGTGTTTAAATTTTTTCTCTTGACCTAATCCTAATAATGAACATTTTTTTTTTAAGATTTATTTTATTGATTTTGACAGACAGAGAGTGATGGAGACTGAGAGAGACGGAGAGAAGGGGGAGGGCCCAGAGCAGTCTCCATAGTTGCACGTCATCAGTTTTCAACATGGTTTCCTTCCACACAGGTGGGCGGGGGCTGCGCAGGGCAGGAACTGGGCTGGGGGCCTCCTGCATGGGAAGCACACCCCAGTTTAGCATATGGGTCCACACGGGCCGGGATTCGATCCTCGGGGCTTCAAAGCAAGCACTTAACCCACTGAGCCATTCCAGCTGCCCCTATAATGAACATTTAAGGGCTTACTCTCTGTCCGGAATGGAGCCAATCACTTTGAATGACTTTTTTTTTTTCCCGGTATTTCATTGGCTACTGAATAAGCTGGGAAGTGGAGATGAGTCCCCCCAATCCTGGTGGCATGCTCTTTTGCCCAATCAGATTAGCATTTGCATTCAAATGTTTTTATGTTTGGACACAAGCCCTCAGGGAACCTCGCTGTATGCATCTGTTTTAGTAGACCTGTCTGTCTTTGGGGTTTGCAAAGTGAGGTGTGGTGGGAGGTCTCAGAGGGAGGGGACCAGGCATAGGTATTCTTGGTTGGGTAGCAGCATCTTTTATCCCAGGCATTGGGTCTCGGCCTGGATCCCCCCTTTTCTAGTCCACCAAAAGGAGGCTGGTCCTAGCAGGAAGCATCCCCAGAGGGGCTTGAATTTGAATCCCAGCTGCCATTTCAAGCTGTGTGACCGTGAGCAAGTCCGTTTCCCTCTTTTGGCTGTCAGTGATGCCCTGCCTGACAACCCTGGCTTGCAGTGAACGAGGCAAGGCTGTAGGACTTTTCTAGTTCATGCATGGCAGATACTTGGCATGCGTGCTGCCCCTCTCCTGCCCTACACTCATGTCAGACATCACTAATCAACCACTGCTCTTCCTTCTCAACCTCAAATTCCTTCTAAATGCAGTCCTCCAGGCAGTCATGATCAACTCTTTAGAGCTGGCACACAAGATTGAAGGGCATCCCAGAACCAAATTAGATTTAATTGCTGTGTGGACCCGGGTGGAGAAGGGTCAGGCCCAGTGTGGCACCAAGTCAGGGTCATGGGGCTTCTCAGTCTGCTTTTCCTTGTCTGGGGAAGCAGCAGGAACCCAGCGCTACACTGCGCCAGGTCTCACCTCTGCTGTGCCCACGCTCAGTCCTCAAGGGAGGCGCTGGTTTGGGGGGCTGGTCACCACCCAGACTTAAGAGTGAAAGAGTGAAAGGCTGGGGATGCGGGATAGCTCAGCGGCTGAGCCTCTCAAATGGCAAAGTCCAGGGTTTGGTTCCTGACCCTGGCCCATGCAAACACATATGCTACACTGTGGCATGACTGGTGACTGCTGCGACGGAATGGTGGCCAGTGCAGGCAGCCCCCAGTTAAGTTTCCCACCCTGCGTGGCCCCACAGCCACTTGTGTGGAATGAAACCATGTCACAACTGATGTTAGGAGGCTGGTTTCAGATCGTTCTGGAGAATTCTGCTCACTCCTTCCCTCACCCTCTGTAATAGTATCAACAGTTGTAATAATAGTCATAAGAAGAGTTATTAACATACCCTGAGTATTTATTAGGCACTAAGCCACTTTGCTAAATGTTTTATACACATTTTACTTTCAGTCCCCACAACAGCCCATTTTTCAGGTGAGGGAAAGGACTCAGAAGGGAAGTCACTTGCCTGAGTTGCCTCAGCTGATGAACCGGGGGAGCTGCTGAGATTTGAATTCGTATCTGTCCAACCCTGAACCCACTTCCCATCCCTGGCTCCGGGTGGGGGGTGGGGGGGGTGGAAGAGCCGGGCCTGGGTCTTCCTCAGCTCACCGTCATCTCTCCTTCGTGACCATGACACTCCTTTGCCCGTGGAGAGTGCTCTTCCGTCTTCCATGTGCGCGTGGGGTAGCATAGCCAACGGCTTCTCCATTTTTGCAGGTTAGAAGATTGGGCCTGAGATCACACAGTGAGGACACGGTGACCCCTGCACCAGAGAGCTCAGTGTCCTACCTGTCCCCGGGCCTTGCTGGGCAGTGGCCCGGGGGAACTTGGGACTCTCTGCACTGAGGTGGAGGTGGAGTTGGGCTCGAGGCTGCATCCCAGATGGACCCATCCTACTTCCTGGTTTAATCAGCCACGTGACCCGGGATGAGCCACTTAGATCCTCCCAACCTCAGTTTCCAGGCTTATTCTTTTCAAATTTTAAAGCCCTTTCTTATTCATGAACTCACTGACTTCTTAAAACAGCCCGATCAAGAATTATCTTCCTTTTGCGAAAGGGGATGAGAAGGCTCAGGTCAAGTCGATGGCAATGCCAGCCCTCAAACTCAGACTGGGATCCCAGGCCAAGGGCTTTCCCCAGTGTGGCCCCAGCCTCTCTGCCTTTGCACCTGCTGTCCCCTGCCTTGCAGTCGTCTTCCTTGCCTGTGATGCCAATTGGCATCATGGCTGCCTTTCTAGATCTTGCTCAGCATTCTTAAGCCCTTTGTAATCTGATTAGCCACATAAGTGCCTGGCTCTGAGTCTGAGGTCCTGAAGGTCAGGAAGCCCATCTGAGTCATCGTGAATTTCAGTGTGGAACCAGGTGCCTGCTTTCAGCAAGGGTTTAGTGTCCTCAAGTGAGTGAAAGGCTGCCACACCTGGCAGGGCCTTCCACGGCCCACTGGGCGTGGTTACCATGAGGAAACCTATCCCGCTGACTTTGATACCTGAACCACCCCAAGCAGAGTCCAGCTGCCCTTCCCAGGTTTCCACTGGTGTCTTCGTCACCCCACTGATGACACCAGCTCATAAGTGGTTTATTAGCAAATGGCAGTAGGACAAGCCAATTTCCCTACTGACTGCTCAGGCCCTTAGGTAGGACTTCCCCCTGCATCATACTGCAGACCAGTCTTTTTGTCCATTTTATTCACAGATGTACCCTCAGTGCCACGCCATAGTTTATCTGATAATACTGACAGCAGCGGCTGCACATAGAGTTAACGAATCTATACATACCATGCTTCCTGGTACACAGTACGCACTTAGTACACATTCAGTAAACTTGCGCGTCCCACCCTGAGGCTAGACCCAGAGGGAGGTTTTCAGGAAGGAAAATGAACATGTGTCCTCTTCCCTGTCTGGGGCAGCCCTGGCACGTGTCAGCTTTCTAATTGCCTGGTACTGCCCACGGCCAACAGCAACAGGGACTAGCACGCCTCCAGATGGGGAGGTCCATGAGTAAGGTGACCAGATTTTAACATTGGTAAAGCAGGACACCATGGCCCCGGGGGTGGGGAGGGGGTTCTTGATGAAAAATTGGGTCTATCTCCCGCCGTTCCCTAGCTTGTCGTGCATTCTTTCCAAAAATCGGGACTTTTTAAAAATGCCGCGGGACGCGGGACAAATTGTTAAAAATCGGGACTGTCCCGCCAAAAGGGGGACGTCTGGTCACCTTATACCATGACAGCTCTGAGGCGGGTTCTGCTGGGAGCTACAGAAGCCAGAAGGCAGAAACGGGGCTCAGTGTGGGCAAGTAACTTGCCTGGAGTTTACAGAGCTGGTGGGGGTGTAGAGCGTCTTCCCCATCGGCCCGTCCGTCCTCTAAGCAGACTGGTTTGGGCTGTGGTGAGAGAACGTGTCTGTCGTGGGGATGGCGGGTCCAGAGATCTAGGCTGGCCTCCAAACACCCTTCATTTGTTTAATAATTTTACTAAGACTTGTCATTACTGAATCCCTATGTGTGGCCTGCTAAGTGATTTTTATACCCTTTTTTATGTGGTCCTTTTAACCTCCCACAGGGGAGGGACTCAACTCCCTGCTTTTGCAAGTGAACAGAAGTGAAGGGAAGGGACTTGCCCAAGGTCATGCAGCGCATAAGCGGTTAGGCCGGAACTTGAACCTGGGCAGCCTGGCTCCAGAGTGTGGACGCATAATCACTTACTCTTAGGGAAATCTCTGCAGGCCAGATGTGTAAACTCTCGTTGAACCTCATGGTTTTCCGGAGCCCGGCTCGGGGAGGGGATGAGAGGCAGGAATTGACTACGTGACTGTCCCTGGCACCGTGAGCTGAGGGGAGCAGAGTTTATCTGTCCCCTGTGCGATTCTGGGGGTAAGGAAGAGATGGAGGGCAGCAGGGCAGTCCTGGTGTCTCCAGGACCAGGGTCAGGGGGAGGCCAGAGCAATTAGCCCAGCCAAAGCTGCTGCTAACTCAGAAACCTCAGTCCAGGACTCTGGCCTCGGGCCTGGCCCTCCTGGGGTTCTGTCTCAGGCTTCCAGAGTCGTCCTGGGGTGGGGAATCTCAGCGTGCTGGCTTGTGTGACAACTGCTCTGAAATTTCCTCCTGCAACATCCAAATCCCTGGGTTGGCCAGCCTGCCTCACTTCCCCTTTTCGGGAGGAGTGGATCCTTTCCTCTGTAGCTACATGATCTGAATAATCCAGTGTTTCCTGATTGGCCCATGGCCAGGCGGAGCTCAGCCACACAAGGCCTCTAGCTGGGGCCCCGAGGCGGGCCTGCCCCCCTCCTCGGCCAATCAGCGAGGGCAGAATATGGGGAGACCGCCTGTCCTGTTGGCTTTGCCAGGCCAGGACTCAGATGATTCCTGTGACAGAAGCAGTAGTGGCACTGGCTTTGGGCTCTGTCCCCTCACTGCCCTGGGGGAAGTGGCTCCTGATGCGGGGAGGAAAGGGGCTGCCCCTAATCCAGGAAGTTCCTGCTGGAGTGGCTTTCTAGTCAGCTCCCTTGGATGCTGGCTTCTTGGCACCTGTCAGGGTGGAGAAAGAAGAAAGCAGAGTGAGGAATGGGGAGAAATGAGTGCAGGAGCACATTCACTCATTCATTCATTATTCCACCAATCATTTCCTTAGCCCGATGGCCTGCTAGGCCCAGGGCTAGGTGCTGGAATTCACAGATGAATCTTGGTCTCGTTTTTGCTTTCAGAGAGCATCCTGTGTGGAGGGAGATGGGTCTGCAAACAGACCCATACAGTCCCAGGTGACGCAAAAGAAAAAGAAAGGGCAAGCCAAGCACTGTGGGAGCAGAGAAGGCCACCGAACCCACGCCTGGGGCAGAATGACCACAAAGGATTTGTAGAGGAGGCGGGATTTGTTCTTTGTTGTTTGCTTTCCTACAGCAAACATTTACTGAGCATTTTCTGTAGCAGGGTGTGGGTCCAGATGCTGGGGATACAACAGTCTTCAACACAGTCTTTCCTCCAGGAGCTCCACTGTACTTGGGAGACAGACCATAAAGTCATTCAGTGAATTTCAGACAGCAATATGCACTGTGAAGAAAATAAACAAAGTTGTGAAATGGTGGGGGACCAGGGTGTGGTGGGGGCTTCTTCGTCCCACACGGGCAAGGAAGGCCTGTGAGCTGAAAAACGGGGAGTGAGCCAAGCAAGTGTTCCTGGCAAGAGGGCAGCCAGTGCACAAACCCTAAGGGAAGAGAGCGGCCTGGAAGGCCTGAGTATTGAGGGGCTGGGCCAAGAGATGATGTCAGAAAGGTAGGCAGGACCTGGAGCTTGTAGATATCCCATCAGCTCTAGAAGAAAGAGCAGGGACCCTCCAAGAGAAGTAAGGGATACGGTGACCTCCCATTTGTTGGATAGCCCCTTAAAACCAGTTTGAGCAGGAAGGGCTTTTGGGGCTTGCCACTCCAGCCCTCTCCAGGTGCAGATGGTATGCCTGAGGTTCGGAGAGGAAAAGTGACCCTCCCAAGGTCACAGAGGGAGGTGGTAGGACTTGATTTAGAAACCAACCAGTTTCTCTTCAAAATGCTCATTACATAGCTCCTTTGCATTAAGGTGGACATTTGTTAATCACTTACTGTTTGCCAAGTGAGTTATATAACTTGCCTAGTTTGACAGGAGGAAAATGAGGCTCAGAGAGGTACAGGGACCTGGTAAGGGTCATTCAGACCAGGGTTCCTTATGATTGAGCCTGGCCAAGTGACTGAACCTCCATTTACTCATAAAATGGGGCCAGTACTACGTAGGGCCTCCTCACCCACAGGGAATATGTTCCAGGACCCCCAGTAGATGTCTGAAATGGTGGAAAATCCCAAAAGCCTATGATAAAGTTTAATTTACAAATTAGGTACAGTCAGAGATTAACAACAATAACTAATAATAAAATAGTTCTTTTAATTTATATCATTTAATCTAATTATATTTAAGTATAACAATAGACTGTAATAAGAGTTATGTGGCTCTCTCTCTCTCTCTCTCTCTCTTTGAAGATCTTATTGTACTGTATTCACCTTTTTACTTAAGGGAAGCACTTTATGGCTTCTCTGGGGCATGTCCTAATTGCCAGTATCATCACTCTTGCACTTTAGGTCCATTATTAAGTATAATAAGGGTGGTTTGAACACGAGCGCTGGGACGCCTTGACAGTTGATCTGATAACCCCGGCGGCTACTAAGTGACTAATGGGCAGGTAGCGTCTACGGCGTGGATACGCTGGACAAAGGGATGATTCATGTCCCGTCTGGACGGAGTGGGATGGCGTGAGATTTCATTACACTACTCAGCATGGTGCTTGATTGAAAACTTTTGCATTGCTTATTTCTGGAATTTTCTATTTAATATTTTCTGACCGAGGATGACCACCAGTAACTGAAACCTTGGAAAACGAAACCATGGGTAAGAGGGATGACTGTAATGCTTTCTAGCTGAGGAGTCAATGAGATGTAATGCACATGTGAATATTGACTGAGCATCTTTGTTTTCATTTACATTGTTTTATGGACCTTTATGATCTATAAATGGATTCATCATGATCCTTGTCTATTATTACTAATAAATATGTTAAAAAGACCCATGAACTGTCCTCCAATACAAGACTAGAATATTGATAATTGACATTTTCCCCTGGACTCCTCCATCCCTCTCCATCCACCTCCCTTCAGGTGAATCTGGCATTTCTCATTCGCTTGCAGTTTTTGATAAGTATTTTTAAATTTTGATTTTTATTAATATTTTTATTAGTATTAGTATGACACATGTATGTACCATATATATGTATCTGGAGATTCTCATTCCCTTTGCTTTTTTGATTAGTATTTAAAATCATATTGGTAAAACCTATATATGAAAAAATTTATATTTATATGAAAGGTAGAAGGCACAATCTCGTAGGACTTTTTTTCCCACTCAATCTTATGTTGCGGAGATTTGTTCATATTGTTTGTTGCATGTGGCTGTAATCTTTTTAATTCCCATATTATATTCCACTTGGTAACTGTTCCACAACTTTATTAATTCAATTTTTTGTTGATAGCATTTCGATTACTTTCAAGTCTTTGCTAGTGTGGAAAAAACACTTATGAATATTCATGTACATGCTTCCTGATACATACATTTAGGGATTTTTCTCTTGACATATGAGGGCTGTCCAGAAAAAAAAAAAATTATCCATAAATGCCTCTATTTTTCATGTTACAAGTCTGGCTACTTTCAGGACAGTCCTCGTATACCTAGGAGTTAAATTGCTGGATCATACGGTCTATGAAAATTTGTTCAGTAGATAACAGCATGATAAGAACAAAACTTTTTTCATAATGATTGTACCTGTTCACATTCTCACCTATAATACATAAGAAGTCCTGCTGTTCTTCATTTACAATAAACAGTATTGTTGGACTTCATAATTTTTTCCCACCAAATCAGTATAACAGTTTCCCATTGTAGACTTGATTTGCAGTTCCCTGATTACCAATAAGGTTGAATAAGCTTGTGTGAGTATGTGTATGAGTCCTCTTCTGGGAATGTCTTTTGCCCATTTCTCTATTTGTTCTTTATGTTGTCTTTTCTTAATTAATTTGTAATAGTTCTTTATATTCCTGAGTCTAATCATGTTACGGAAATGGAAATTCTAAAATTTAATATTTTCTAACTTAGCAATCTCTTATTTAATAGTGTTTTGGGGTTTGGTTTAAGAAAGTGTGCCTTGCTCCAGGGTCAGAAAGCTAGTCACCTACAGTTTCTACTAAATGTTTTAAAGTTTAATTTTTACATGAAGACCTTGGTCCATGTGCAGTTGATTTTGTGTATAGTAAAAGGTAGGGATCCAATTCCATTTTCTTTCCCTATCTAGATACCCATATCCTCTTATATTTTCCAGTTCTCTTTGTTGCTGATGTACAGAAATGCAACAAGATTTACTTTTTTTTTTTTTGCATTTTGTCTTATCAAGCTAATTTACTAAACTCTTTCCAGTTATTTGTCTGCAGAATATGTGCCACACCCACCCCCACCTGCACCTCAGCATCACCCAGAGCACATTGATTCAAAAGAAAACCAGAAAACTGATTTGAGATACCACCGGAGTCAGTGATATTAGAACAGATGGACCAAGAATTTTAAATAAGCATTAGAAACATGCAAAAGAAATAAAAAACGATTAGTAACAGAAAACAATAAGAAAGTGCTAAAAAAACAAAACAAACCAAGTGGAAGTAGTATAACAAACCAGTCTCATCGCCTGCCCCTGCCCCAACCTTTGCACACACATTACAGCTCACTATTTGCAAAAAAGAGTACTTGGTGGCCTCTGGACTTTGTGTGGTCTGTTCCCTCTGCTTAGACTGCCTTCTCTACTTCTGCTGAAGAAATTCTTGTGCATCCTCAAGACTTCTTCCTCGATGGCCCATCATGGTCAATGTGATGCTCAGTGAAGGCATGGCGTTCTAGAGTTTGGAAACCAGGGTGCCTGTCCTGAGTCTTCCAGTAACTGGCCCTGTGACTTTGGGCAGGTCACACTACCTCTCTGGACCTCAGGCTCCTGCTGGGGGAAAAATCAGATCGTTGGGTAGGGCTAGGTTATTCCTAGAGTTCCTGTGACAAGCTGGTGGGGTGGCTGAGAACAAAGATTCTAGACTGGCCATGATCCCCTCCTGAGTCAGCACTTAACCACCCTGTTCCAATGAGCAGTTATTTTAATTTGTGAAGCCTCAATTTACTAACCTAGCATAATGGTTAAGAGCTGTACTTTGGAGTTGAACAGGGGGGATCATAATCCCAGCTCTGCCATTTGCCTGCTGTGTGACTGTAGGCAAGTGACTTAACCTCTCTGTGCTATTTTTCCCCTCTGTAAGACGGGATTGATACTAAGAGTGCCTACCTTCGAATGTAGGAGCCCAATGAACACAGCTATCGTCCTGCTGCAGGTTCACCGTTTTACAGATTTCTCCATTCAGTTCAACAAATGTTTGAGGTTTGTCTGCCAGGCTGTGCTAAGTGTTTTCTCAATACACTGTCTATTAAATTTTATCTCTTAACAGATGCTCTCCATTGCCTTTTATCTTTACAACAACCTTGTAAGGTACAGATGAGGAGAGGAGTCCTGTTTTACGAAGGAGGAACCTGTAGCCCCAGGCATAAGGTCACTGTCAAAGCTGCACGGCCAGGCCTTAAGCCACGGCCACCTCGTCCATGGCAAAGGGCTTGCGACCACGTTGTGCTGTTTGAAAAGATGGGACGGGGCCTTGGGGAGTACTGAAGACATTCAGATGGGAGAGCTCAGTGAGACGCCGCCTCTCCCCGTTACATGTGTGCTCCAGCTGCCTGCCCGCCCCTGGCCATACACAAGATGTCTTTTGTAGGTTCCGTGCAAATGTGGGTGTAGTGATGAGCCAGAAGTTAATTGAAGAGGCAGAACAAGGGTGGGTTGGACAATTAGGGGCTCACATGACCTGGGATTGAGCGCCAAAGGGACTCTGGGAAAGGGAGGAGGACTTTTGGAGGACACGGAGTCCGCAAAGAGCAGGATAGGGTTTCAACAAGCTCAAAAGCCGGAGAGCGAGGCCCCGAAAGCAGATAGGGGCCTTGCCAAGAGGCAGTTCCAGAGGGCGGCACTAGGCTGAACCCCCACCCCACCGTGTACTCCTGCGGGACTGGGCGTGTGGCATCACCTCTCAGCCTCAGGGTCCTCATCTGTGAAAGGGGTCCTAGTACCTTTGGTACAGTTAGGGAAGAGGGTACATGGGAGACAGGCAGCCCTGCGCCAGAATCTCAGTTCCTCAGCTGGTTAGATTGGCGGGCACAGAATTGAGATTTAATCCTGAAACTTAAGTTTCCTTATCTGCAGTTTGGGAACCACAGTCTCGGCTGTGTGGGATTATTGCGAGGCCATAGCAGGATGAGTACCGGTACTTTTTCTGACATCTCTGACCTGTCTATTTAAAACCATTTACACCGACTCTCCTCCCCATTCTCCTCCCTGCCTTTGTTTTCTCCATTACATTTAGCCCCACCTGACATCCTGTTGATTTTACTTCTTTCCTTGCTGTGTGCTCTCTCCACCAGCAGGAATTGGGCTATTTTGTTCAGCACCTAGAACAGCCCCTGGCATATAGTAAGTGCTCAAGAAACAGTGGTTGAACAAATGTTGATTGAGTAATATCTAGGGAAGCCCCTAGTACATGGGGGAGGTTGAGATGATGTCAACTGGATCTTGGAGGAAGGCAGAGGCATGAGAGGGGCCAGGCAGCTCGCTGGGGGTGCAAAGGGCTGCCCATGAAAGCTTTTGGGGCTTGGATTTCAGTGTAGTACCTGATCCCTCTCCGGCCACAGCCTGCAGAAGGTGAGCCCTGTAGGAACACAGAGTAGGATGGGCCTGAACACTGGGGTCTTGCAAGGAGCCAAGACCCTTGGGCAAACAGGAAGTCCATGCTATGTGGCTTTCCTCTTTCCTTTAGATCTCTAAACCACCCTGACTTCTCCAAAGTGGAAGAAACGACCTCAAAGAAATGACTGGTGCCACTGCAAAGACTAGGAGAAAAAGCACTGGGTTGGGAACCAGGTGGATCGTGGGCATGGCCTGGCCCTGCCCCTCTTTAGCAGAGGGACCTTGGGCAAGACACTTCAGCTCTCCGAGCTCCGTTTCCTCCTCTGAAATGGTGCAGATGTATTAGCCCTGTACGCCCACCCCCTAGGGCTTTGGTGTAAAACCTACTGAAAATGTGTACCACGGTAATCATCGCTAGGCTGAAGGGCCTAGAAGGCAGAGCTCGTACCTACAGCCCCTAAAGCAGGGCCAGGCACACAGCAGGCAATTGGAACCCAGTGGTCAAAGGGTTGTTAAACTCAGCTGACAACAGCTTGTTGGAAGGGGGGTGAGGCCCACACAGAGTAGGACTGTTAGGAAAATCCCACCCAAAGACCTCCTATAGTTCTACAAGATTCCAAGAGAAAACCTAACTTGTATTCAGCTGGACTTTTATTTTACCACATACTTGAAACTGATTAACCCATCTTTAGCTTGTTTGCAAGATTTGTTCTTTGGTAGGAACAGCTGGCTGAGCATGACATTTTGTGTTTGCTTACAGTGTAAGGGGCTTGAGAAAAACTAGCTGAACTGGAGTGCTGAGGTCACACCCTGTGTTCCAAGTAACAGAAAGTTTAAGGCAAATAATGAGAATGAATTGGTTCATGTAACTCTGATATTCAGAGATAGGCTTCAGGCATGGCCCCATCAGGGGGCTCAAACAATGTCACCAAAAACTCAGATTCTCTGCATCTCTATTCCACCTGCTGAGGGGCTGTTTCATCTGCAGGTTCCACATAATACCCTTCCCACCACCTCACAACACACTGTGCAGGTGGACAGTCTCTTCCAGCTTAAGCCAATCGGGCCCCACTGAGAGTTGCTGGCGTGGGATCAATCCCATGGAAACCACATGGCTGAAAGGAGGAGGGTCGCTTCCAAAGGAAACTTGGTGGTGTTATTAGGAAGGGGGAACAGATTCTGAGTGGCCAAAAATAACAACAAGAGCCACTAGTGTCGTCAGAGGGGGAACAGTGGAACGCCATAGACATCTGCGTGGCACATTAGTGTGCCAGTTCCTGCCCCCCGAGGAGGCAGAATGGTGCTAATGAGCTCCGATTGACAGCCCTTGAGCATTCAGCATCTCTGTGCAGACTTAGAAACCAGAGGGGCTGACCTGGGAGGGTGGGGACCAATGTGACAGCAGCCTGTCCCTTTGTGGAAGGAGTGCTCTGTCCAGATAGGAGGGGTCCCCAGGATGTCCTGGGGGAGCTGTTCCAGGGGTGAAGGGAGCAGCCTGATGTGAGGACCGGTCAGGAGGCAGCAGCCGGACACATATGCAGTGCGAGTCCTGCGCACACACAGTGCGAGTCACACACACACAGTGCGAGTCACACACACACACAGTGCGAGTCCCGCGCACACACAGTGCGAGTCCCGCGCACACACAGTGTGAGTCCGGCAGCGCTCACGGCCAGGCCCCCCCGCACACGCACTCGCTCACACAGGTGGGGTGAGGGCACCAGCGTGCTGGCCCAGCGCTCCCCACACCTGAGATGGCCCAGGCACCAAGCTGGTGTTTGACAGGGACACAGGAACAAGCCACTGGAGGTGGAGCCAGCCCTGGCAGGCTGCTGCTGGGGGCCCTGCACCTCCCCACCCCGTGCTGAGCTCCGGGTTTCTCTTCTCACCCGAGGCTGAGAACCCCCACCTCGCTGGCTTCTGGAAAGCCTGAACCAAATAGCTCCCAGCACATAGTAGGTGCTGCGTGAAGAGTGTCTCCTCTCCCCGCTCCATAGTGTCCTTGGCCGAGTCACCTAACTGTGCGGTGGGAGTAATGGTAGCACCTGACACACAGTGTGGTTGTGAGGCGTGGACGAGCTAAGGCGTGAGAAGCGTTTAGAACAGCGCTCGGCACTCCCGTTACCACCACTACTGGCGAGCGCGTGTCGATTGTTTAATACCTGCCAACCCCCGGGACTCTTTCCTCGTTGTATATTTATTTATTTTTATTGTTTTTTGACAGAGAGAGAAAGACAGAGAGAAGGGGGAGGGCCCAGAGCAGCCTCCACAGTTGAGCACTTGTTTTTCCATAATGTTTCCCTCCACAGGTGGGCGCGGGGCTGCGCGGGGCGGGATCCTCACTGTTTACTACTGAATGCTTGTTCTTTCAATAGCACAGTGACCTGGCTACTCACTGTGATGATCCCATTGGGCACGTGAGGAAACTGAGGATCAGAAAGGTGAGGTGATGCACACCCAAGGTGCAGAATGGGGGCTCTGCCAGGCAGTGCGCCTTTGGTTTCTTCTCCGGGGGTCAGGGCCCAGCCCCGGCCCCGCCACCTTCCAGGGTCACTGAGAACATAAGTGCCGGAGCGGCCGGGAGCGGCTGGAAGCTTCTGTGAGTGAGAACATGAGGCACGCCGGTATCCGTGGGCCCAGCTGCAGCGAGCACTAGCTCAGGACACCGGTGCATGCCCTGCTCAGATGCAGGGCGGTTGCAAGCTCCCGCACACGCCCCTCAGCCATGCAGCTTGCGCTGGCCGCCTCTCAGCAGGTTACGAGTTCGTGGCCCATTTTCAGGGTCCATGTGGGGCCCTCTGTGTCATGGAGGCTTCTTCTCCTGGAGGGGTGGGGGGCTGCCAAGGCGTGTGGGCACCGGGGGTGGGGAGCAGGAGAGCCATGGTGGTCCAGTGTCCTGCGTGAGGACCAGCTGAAGCAGGGGGTTGTGGGGGAGGAGGGGACTGTCCAGGGCCATTGGCCAGGGGTGGAGCCAGGTTTTGACTCCAAGGTCCTCTCTTCCTCCCACAGTCCCGGGCGGCTCCTGCTGCTGAGCAGGTGACAGGTGTGGGTGCCCAGCTCAGGGACTCGGACTCTCACACTGTGTGGCCTCAGCAGTCACCTCACCTCTTCTCTGTCAAGTACAGATAAGGGGGAGCTCTCCCTCAGGGCTGTGATGCACAGACAATGAAATGACATTTGAGAAGAGTGGAGTGAGTATGAGTCAAATAGCAGCTGCGTATACTCCATTCATGTACAAATACGTAACGTACACACTGCAGAGGGGACAAATGGGACAAATGGGGTTCACCTCGCGACTCGCCTGCTGCTTTAGTTTATAGTTGACTCTGGGAGACAGAGGGGCTTCCGGCAGCAGGAGTGCTGAGTGAAGTACCAGAGTACAGGGTGGGGGTGGCCAATTCTCAGAGAAACACAGCTCAGAGCTCCCCCACCCCACCCACTTAGCTTCCAGACGTGACCCAGCATGAGGTGGCCTGGGACAGAATGCGTCCTCTCCGTGGGATGGTGGAAGCCTGTGTGCCCATAGAACAGCCAACCCTGACCCTCCTTCCTGCCCACGTGCTGCAGCCTCAGGTGTGGTGTCCTGGGCCCTGCTTCCCTGTGGCTAGCTCTCCTCCCACTAGTTGAATATTAATTGGCATCAGTCCTCTGCCCTCAGAGCCAGTGTGTGGCATCAAGACGACCCAGGGGCCCCTTTGGCTTCAGAACCCGGCACTTTGAGGCTTCCAGTTTCACTCTGCCGTGTGGCCTTGGGCAAGTGGCAGAACATCAGAGTGTCAAGTGGGCTGGCGATGAGGCATGTAAGTGAGACGGGGCATGTGTGCAGAGGGCCCGTTCCGGACCAGGCTGAGCTCAGGTAGCAAAGCCCTTTCTGGTCAGTCCAGGCTGCCTCTCTGTCCTCTGTCACCAACTGTCAGCTCTTGACCTCGAAATCCTGCCTTCCTGCCTCCTCGCCTTTGCACGTGCGGGTCCTCCTGTTGGGAGCACTCTTTCTCTCTGTTCATCTCCACCCTTCCAGCCTGGCTCCTCCCATCCCCTCCATGGAACCTTCTGGGCTGGCCCTGAATGTGTTCTCTCTCTCCTTCAAGAGGAAAAGAAAACGTCAGACCGCTTGGTGGGTGGTGTGTGTGTGTGTGACAGAGACAGACATACAGATCTGGTCCTCTGGAAACAGAGCCCCTTGACTGTAAGAACTGTGACCTCAACCCCTTAATTAAATCCCCCCCACCAAGTGGAGGGGTATAGCAGGCAGGTGAGCTTTTGGTTTCTAGAGTTTTCTAACCTGAAAGACCCCGTGAGCCTCCCAGGGGAGCAGCTCTGTGGGTGGGTGGGACCAAGGGGTGAATGGCTCCATGCCAAGTGGGCAGAGAAGGGTCTGTCCGTCCTCAGCTCCAGCCCCACATCTGCCCCACTTGTTCATCCGTCCATCCTCCCCGGCCCCATAGTCCTAGCTGCTGGCCGACATTCAGTGGACCCGGACCCCGTTCTGGGCTCTGCTTTATGAAGCCTGTCCACGTGTTAACTCGTATCATCCTTACAACGCCCTAGGCCTTCTATTAGGTTCCCCTTTTGCAGGTGAGAAGTCTAGGGCGTGGGGTCACTGGGATGGAGGGAGGACATCACTGAGTGGACAGCAAGGCACATTCCAGACCAGAGAACGCCGTGTGCAGGGGCCCTGAGGCTGAAGGGACTGGAGCACAGATGGCATCTTATCAGAGCCCTGAGCACGCAGCGGCTTGGCTGCAAGCAGCCTGACTACCAAGCCTCCTTGGACACCCCCATGTCTGTTTCCTGCCAAGATGGGGTGCTGTCAGTGTCCAGAGGTCTGAGCTGTGCTCTGTCACCAGCCCCCTGGGAAGTCCCTTCTTGGGTCTGCCCTGCAGCCCACTCTGACTGCCACACCTTCCGTCTGGAGCCCTGCACCCAGAGGCTGCTTCACGGCGGCCACAAATAGCTCCCAACCGTGAACGAGGACAGTCCCTGCCAGCAAAGCTTGCCAGAGACACTGGGCTTGGCTGAGAGAGGGATTCCTTGTCCCCTGTCTCTGACCCTATAGCTGAAACATTCTGGGGCTGGTTTTGAGTGGTGCTCCCTCCCTGGGCAGCTGCTGCAGCCCAGTCCGGTCGGGCAGGAGCCCCCCACCCCCCATCCCATTCCCCTCACCCACCAAGAGCACAGGGGGCCTCCCACTGCTCTACAGCTTCAGCTGCTTGAGAGAGCCACGCAGGCCACGTGGAAAGCCGAGGACCGCTTCCCACCTGGCTCTGGGCCCATTCTGACTGTTGCCTGTGGGTGTCTATGGGCAGTAGGAGCTGGGAGACCCAGGGTAAGTCTTTCCTCTTCTTGGGGCCTCAGTCTTCCACCTGGGCAATGGGGTCATCTCTAAGGCAAAGTTTCCCACACAAACCTGCTTACAGGGTGACGGCCAGAGATTCTGAGAGAATAGAGCTGGGGTGTGGGGAACAGCAATGTATTTGTGTCTCTTTAATTTCTCTTTAAATTTGAATACAGTCACCCCATTGAACTAAATCCTCCCCTGTCTAACACTCCCTTAACTCAATTCCTTTTTTTTTTTTTGACAGAGAGATAGAGAGAGACAGAGAGAAGTGGGAGGGCCCAGAGCAGTCTCCATAGTTGACAGCATTATGGTAGTTGTGCATATAGTTTCACTCCACAGGTGGGCATGGGGCTGTGCAGGTCAGAAACTGGCCCGAGGGCTCCCACATAGGCCCCAGCAAGAACTGAACTGGGGGCACACCCCAGTTCAGCATGTGGGTCCACATGGGCCGGGGCCGGGATTCGATCCCTGCTCTCCGGGGCTGCAAAGCGAGCGCTTAACCCACTGAGCCATCCCAGCTTCCCCAACTCAATTCTTATATCTTCACAACACCTAAAGATATAGGCAGGGCGGGGTTATTGGCCCTGCATGAATTTTTATAGAGTATATGTACTTTTACCTCCCAAATCATTGTACAGAACACTCTCATCGCCCCAGCAAGTCCCCTCCTGCACTGCCTCTTTAAGCCTCTTGCCCGGTAACCGCTTGGGAAAGCACTTTGTCTACAGTCACCCCAGTGGTTTTGGTGGTCTGGTGTACTTGGGGAAGTCTGCTCCAAGGACCCTTCCCAGCATTGTGACCTCTTAGACTGGGGGCTCCCTAATGACACTTAATTGCCCCTCTGAGCCAGGTGCTGCTGGGAAGCACAAGGTGACAGTCTTTGGGTGTCATATCACTTTAGTGGGCTGGGTAGGGGTGGGGCTTTAGGGGGTATCCAGGCTCAGGGGCTTGGGGGGTGCGGGCAGAGAGAGCCTGGAGCTGGGGTGACCCCTGCAGGGCGTGGCTCAGCACCTTCCATCTGTGTGACCCTGGGTCATCTGCACCACAGTCCCCTGGGCCTCCATTCCATCACCTGGGAGGAGGGACAACGGCTCTTCTGAATGGGAGGTGGAAGCTAGATGGCTTAGACGGCAGAATCAGGTGCAAGGACTGACCAGCATCACACAGCTGGGAAGCTGGGGCTTGGATCAGACTTGCTGGCCGTGTGACAGCTACCCAATGACTTCACTAAGAAGCCCCAATGTCCCCCTGTGGCAATGGGGCTAATAAGCCCTGCCTTGTCTCTTATCTCTAGGATGTTGTGAACCTGATACAATTCTAGTTAAGGGATCACTGAGAAAGAAAAAGATTTAATGGAATGATGTGAAGGGTTTTCCGTTCCCGTGGTGACCTCTGGGGCCTTTCCGGGGCCAAGCAGAGAGGCCTTCCCCAGTCAGAGAGCGGGGAAGCCTCTCTTGGACACTGTACCACAGGGTCTGGGGTGTCCCAGGAGGCAGGATGTGTGATAGGCGCATAGCTAGGTTACAACTCCCTGAGCTTGTTTCCTGCATCTGTGAGGGGGACACTGGTACCCAGCTCGGTGGGGTCTGGCACATAACTGATGTTCAGCGGGAACAGGCCCTTGTTCTCTGCACGTGGCTGGGTTCACCCCTCTGGCTGGGTCAGTGCTGGGCTTAAAGGGGGTGGAAGCAGCAGTGGGGGTCCTTCCTTGCTATCCTTTCATCCCACATGGTGCCAGCACAATACTGGAACACAGCAGGTGCTTTCTGCACCCTGGCTGGTCAGGGACCCACAGGGGGACAGAGGCTGTGCCCATCCTGTCCCCTTGGAATCCTTAGTACCTAGAACAGAGCCGGGTCCACAGCAGGTGCTCAGCAACTGGGAATGAATGAACAAAAGTGAGGAACAAGCATCAGGTGGGGAAGGACTGGGCTGGGGGAGGGGAGCCTACTGGGCTGTCCCCCTCCCCTTTCATCCTGTCTGGTTTAATCCCCAAAGATTAACCAGGGAACAAAGCCAGGTCACTGGCCACTTACCCGGGGTTTTGGAGGCGTGTGCAAGACAAGTGTGACCGGGAGTGCATAGGGTGTGGAGGCCGCTCCTGACGACCCTCTTTGCCCCAAGATGGCCCTTCTGTCCCCTACCCTGGACATGGTCCTCGCAGCGGCCTTCAGCCTCCTCTCCCTGCTGCTGACCATGGGCCTGCTGTGTTTCTTCACCTGCCGCCTGGCCCGGCCTCTCAGGTAGGAGTGCTCGCCCTGGCCTCGCTCCCTCCCGGGCCAGCTCGCCTGCCCTAAGCTCCTTTGGCTTCTGTTCGCTCTTGTGAGCCAGCACAAGGGTGGGCCCTCGCCTCTCTCCCTCTCTGTGGTGGGAAAACCGAGGCCCAGAGAGGCTGAGGCAGCCTGGGATTGAATTGCGCTTGGCCAGGGACAAGCTTCGAGCCTTTGCTCCGTTTCTAAACTGTACAACAGGGCTGAGAGCACTGTGAGGATTAGGTGAGCTCACTAACGTAACAGCACAGGGCTGGGTACAAGAGTGCCCGAGAAACGGTAGTAATTGTATCAGCTCTATTCCATCATCTGTCCTCGGCCTGCTGACATTCAGCCCAGGGCTGGCTTTCTGCCCAACTCCCTGGGCTCCCATGTCCTCTGGCCCAGGATGCTGACTCAGCCTCAGGACGAAGGCCACGTCCCTCAGCTCTCTCCCCTGCTCCTTCTACTGGGGCCAGAGTCTGCCAGAGCTTCTGCGCACTTGTCATGAATAATCTGGGCACGTACCTAGGAGCCTGGCAGAGGAGATCCGGCTGGGAGGTGGGGGCAGTGGGGTTGGCACACACCCAGACGCTCCATTTTGAGCTGGTAGAACATTGGCACAGGGTAGTGGGCAGCTGGGGCTCTTGCAGCCCCAGACTGGGCCTCACGAAGCCCACCGCCCAGGGCTGCCAAAGAACAGGCTTGGAACTTCTGGTGGGAGTAGGGGCCGAGAGAGGAGTCTGGCTTCTGAAGGGCTTCCCGGATCCCCACCCCCTCTCCTTTCCAAGTAGAGCCAAGGAGAGAAGGCACCTGTCAGTCTCCAGGACAAGCCCATCTCAATGCTGCAGTCCTAGGGCCACAATCCAGAACATTCCAGCCATTACCACGGGGCCTTTCATTAAGTCAGCGTTTATGGTCCTGTGTCCCTGCTCACTGGGTTAGATTCCGAGATGGATGTGATGGTCTTTACTCTCACAAGCATCAGTCTAACAGAGACGAGAGACACACAGATAAGTCTTTTAGGTCTCCTGGGGCACCCTTCACTTTTCCTTTTCCTTATTATTTGTTTTGGACCCTCAGTGCAAAGAGTCATATTTCTCAGTGCATGGTGTACTATCATGAGCTCAGCTCTTGTTTTATTAATTCTCCCCTTCATCTCTGCTCCCTGCTCCCCATGACACATCCCACCACTCCCCAAAGGTCCTCATGCTAATGTGTTCAATATGTCCTTGAATTTGTATGTGTCCTTATAAATTATGCTGTGTTCTGTGTGAGGGCATGGCTTACATTTACACACAGAGAACTGCATTTTACTGTTTGCATTCATCACTCAATTGAGTGTTAAACTCCATCCGTGCTACTGTTCTGACTTCTGGTTTTAATACCACATAAACACTGCCACCATCACCCTTTATTAATTTATTCCCCTCATTATAGGCAGTGAGTTTGTCCCAAATTCTTATACGCCAGCATTATGGGGAATATGCCAAAAGTTTCTTCAGCAAGTATGATGGTGTTTGGTGGAAAGTCTTCATTAAGTTAAAGAAATTCTTTTCAATTCCTTGTTTTCTGAGGGCTTTTAACATATTGTTGGTTATGTCCCCATTCCCTCTTCCTAGATGATCTCATCAAGTTTTATCAAAGCTTTAAATGCCACCTATGTACCCAGAGTTCCCAAGTGTATACTTCTAACTCAGACCTCTCTTCCAAATGCAGATGCACATACCCAACTGTCCACTTGACATCTCCACTTCTAAAAGACATCCCAAACTCAGCATATGCAAAAACTCATGCCTTGTTTTCCCCACCGAATGTACTCTACTTCACACCTCAAAACACCACTCCAAATGATGAACACTGAAAGCTTTCACTCTAAGATCAGGAACAAGACAAGGATGTCCACTCTCACCTCTGTAATCCAACACAGTGCTGTAAGTCCTAACCAGTGCAATAAGGCAAGAAAAAGAAATAAAAGGCACACTGATTGGATAAGAAAAACTAAAACTGTCCCGATTTGTCAATGACATGATTATCTGCTTAGAAAATGGCAAGGAATCCACATACATAAACACAACACTCCTAGAACTAAGAAGTAGGTTAGCAAGGCCCCAGGATACAAGGTCAAAACATAAAAATCAATTGCATTTTTATATATTAGCAATGAACAATGTAAAACAATTATAGAGGGTCCAGCAGAAGTAACACACTGTAGTATGAGTATAGTGTGCTTGAGTGTGATATTGTTATGTTAAAGAATGACGTGCTTATGATATTGTAATAAAAGATTTGGTATAGATTACCAGCTCATAAAAAAGAGGTGTTACTTCTGCCAGACCCTGTATTATAATAGTGTTCCCCACCCCCCCAAAGTGAAATACAACTGTATCAGTCTAACAAAACACAGGATCTGTATGCTGAAGACTACAAAAGACTAACTGCATGGAGAGATATACTGCATTCATGACTGGAAAGCTGAACATTGCAAATATGTAAACCCAGATATGTAAATACAGTACGAATCAAACTATCGTGATAGAGAATAGAGCTGGGGTGGCCAGGTTTAGAGATAAGGGCTTCTGTAACTATAAAGAGACAACACAAGAGAGTTTTTTGGAGTAGTGGAGCCATTCATATCCTGATTGTTGTAGGAATTACACAAATCGATGCAGGTGTTAAATTTTAGAATCTACAGTTGGGGGATCAGAAGCCCCTCCCTTGGGCGGTTCACCAGGTGACCTTCTTGCTAATTCTGGAAAAGCCCTATAGTTAGAGTTCTGCTCTACTATCTTCTTGCTTATAACTTTAGGCAAGTCACATCTTTCAGTGCCTGGGTTTTCTCATCTACTAGGGAGATCCTAAGTTTCTGTCAACTTCATAGGTTACTAGTGAGAAGTCATGCTGAAAGTTTTTATAAACAGTGACGTGTGGGAGATTGTTTATATAAGCTCTCAGAAACTAGTGATTCTATTTTATTGAAGCATAACACGTACAGAAAAATATCTCACAGCTTGTTGGGGTTTCAGACTGAACCCACCCAATTAACTAGCACCCAGATCAATCAACAACTTCCCCAGCACCTCACAAGTCCCTTGTGCCCCCATCAATCTCCACCCCTCCTCCAGTGTAGCCTTTATCTTATCTTCTAACCTCTTGGTCAGTTTTTATACTTTGCACCATTCAAATCACCCCGCATTCTTGTGTCTGCTTCCTATACTCAACCTCACCTTTGCAAGATTCATCCATGTTGTTGTGTGGAGTTGTCAATCATTCGCTCTCATTGTGTAGATTCCATCTTGTGAACCCACACAATGTATTTATCCATCCTGCTGAAGAAGGACACAGATTTGCGGTTGTTCTGAACTTGGCTGATAGACGCATTCGTGTACATGTTTTTCGCTGAACACACATGCGCATTTCTCTTTGAGGTAAATAGGTTAGAGGGCATGTGTGTGATGTCAGCTCAGAGATGCTGCCAATTTTCCAAAGTGGTTGTACCAGTCTATACACCCACAGTGGACGGATATCCTGGTAGTTCCGCATCCTTGCCAACACTTGGGCTTCTTTGTGCACACAAGGAAGCATTTGGGGTGATTCTCCTCCTCCCCTCCCCAAGCACTGGCTTTCAGCTGATATAAATACTTACTGGTCAAGCACTGCAGGACAGACAAACAAGGCAAAGTCCCTGCTCTTAGAAGCTGTCAGTGTGGCAAGTGAGACAGATCAGGAAAGAATTACTGCTTTCAAAAGGGGGAGGAACAGGCAGTGACTGAAATGGTATGAAGTTTAGAGGTAGTACATTGTTCTAAGTGATCGTTCTAGAGGCTTCCTAAAAGGGGTGGCTGAAGAAGAGGGTGGGAAAGTGCAGAGCTGTGCAGTTGGATGGCATGCCTGCTGAACGCTGGGTGTTTTGTGGGATGTGGTGCAGGTAGCCGAACCCTCGCCTCTGGGCACTGGAGTGAAGCATGTATGTTTTTAAGATTAAATCAAGATCCCTTTTTCCAATGGTAGAGTGGTTTCTTACCTGTTACGACACTGATGGCAGAATGTTGTCCATCACTGCTGTTTCTCATGTAGAAAAGTAATAGAAATGGAGACACTTCAAAATGGAGTTGGACCTGCCATCCCAGAGGACTTGCCTTGCACGTCTTGCTCCTTAAACCTTTGGACTGTTAGAACTGAGCAAAGTAACCTTTGGACTGGGCCCCAAGCAGCATTGTATCCAAACAACTATTTGCAAAGATAAGAGGAAAGCAAATGTTATGACTATGACCCCATGACTGAAAATTAATGATATTTTTTAGAATTAGCATCACTATGTTCAGTTATCTGCACCTATAAATTAGATACATTCCTTCCTTAGCTTATCTGCACCCCTAGGAATTCCTTCTATTCATGTAATTGTTCCCCTTCACTTTCTCATAAATGCCCTTTGCTTTCACCTCCTAATCTGAACAGTGCTTCCCAGAATTGCAATTCTCTCTGGATCCCAAATAAACTTTGTTGCCTCTCACCTTTAATTTTTAGATTAACACAACAAATGGAATCATCATTTTTATCTTGGTTTTGCTTTATTTCCCAGTGAAACTCTTGCTATTTAAAAGTCCTCATCTTCTGGGAGCATTTATACACAACAGGGTTAGGTATGGGACAAGGGTCTGGGACAAAGAGTGGGCATCTGGATTTGAACCGGGGACCTCTTGCTCTACTGTCAAATGCCCTAGCACTGCCCTGAGCGACACCCCCATCATGACACAACAGGGTTAGTACATTTCTCAGCTGCCAATGGGTTACCCCTTGTGAACCCCTCATTCTATCCCACCTGCAACAGGATGACCACAACATTTAAAAACATTCTTCTGCCGTTAATCCATGCTTATTTTAGGCAGTTTGGAAAATTCAAAAAAATAAAAATAAAAAAGAGGCAGTAATCATTCACGGTCCTAGTGCCCAGAGAAAGCCACGGTTAACGTTTTGGTGTATTTCCTTCCAGTCTTTTAATTTTTTTTTCCTAATAACATTTTCAAAAATTGATAACAGTAACATCTCAACACAGAAGAAAGTTTGGGAAATGCAGATAAAAATCATCGGAGTCATCTGTAATGTTACTGTCCAGACATGGCCATCCTTATGCCAGCCAACCTTTTCCTGTGTGTGACACACATAGTTTTTGTATCTCTTACCATAAATGACAGGCTCTGGAAGAGAATGTAGCAAATGTAGCTGTCCCTCTTAGAAAGGACAGACTCTTTTTATTTGTTTATTTGTTTTAACTCTGATGTGCTTGGGACATACATAATTAAAAGGCTGGAGACTGATGTTCTGGAACAGTGCTGTTCAAGGTGTGGTCCATGAACCAGCAGCGGGGCCTCACCTGAACTTGTTGGAAGTGAAATCTGAGTCTCTGGGCAAGAGTAGGGATGGGGGTAGATAGAAACCTTTCATAGGCCTCTAAGAGATGCCGATGCATGCTACAATCTGAGAAGCTCTTCACAGGAAGACCAGCCTGGTGGGTTCTGGGCTTCAGATGATTGGCAGTGGGAGTTCACTGGGGAAATGGGAAGGAACTCCTTTGCCATGTGGCACTCACTCACTTCTACAACTGTTTGTGTGATTAAGCTTGCTGAGGGAGGGCCACCTAGGTGCATCCCAACGCCTAGCCTCAGACCTGGCCTATAATAAGTGCTCAACAAATGAATAAATGAATGAGCAAATGAAGAAGTGAATAAACAAATGAACTCGAGCTGTGCTCCACGTCTTTTTATTTTATTTATTTATTTTTTATGTCTAGGATCGGAACATCAGTGAACATCAGCTAACGGTTGACCGCTGCCAGCCCACCCCTTCCCACCAGGTCGATTGTACCTCGGGGCTCCAGAGAGAGAGAGCAGGTCTTGGAGTGAACCATGATTTCACCATTCTTAGTGCTGGCCATTGGCACCTGCCTTACCACCTCCATAGTGCCAGGTAGGATTTGGGGGCACAGGCGGAAGGATGGGGAACCTTGGTGCAGGTGGGATAGAATGAGGGCAGTGTCTCTGTTCAGGGTCATAGAACCATCCCAAGTATTTCAGAGCTGGAAACAGATGTTCCATACAGGAAATCCCAGCTCTACTACTGCATGTGTTAGTGTTGTAGGCTCTCTTTCCCTCTTTATATTTTCCTGTTCTTTAATTGGGGGTTCTCTACTCTCTAATAATCTGAAATATAACTTACTCTATAAACTCTTCCAAGTCTTGGTATGCGATGTCTCCTATTGGTTTTGTCTGTTTAACTCATGGAATAGTACATTTCCTTGTGGTTCATAAGTCTTGCTTGTGAACTCATCTTCAACAGGAGTTTGTTTGTTTGTTTTTTGTTTTGTTTTCTATTAGAGATTCATAGGGAAGTGTTTCTACAGTGCAGTATTGTATTTGATTTTTCAACTAATTCTAGATGAGTTTTTGTGTTAATTTCTCAGTTTGAGGTTCTTACATTATAAATTCAGACCCCACTTAGGCCTGGCTCAGATTTGGAGTTGAGTTCATATTTCTCATGACTGGCTTCCTTTCCCCAATCCCTTCCATAGCTCCAAGGCCACATGCGCATATTCAATCAGCTTCACTGGAGACCTGTATCTGGTCTGACATCCCAGGGGTCCCTTGGCATTAGCTCCTGTTTACCTCTCTGGTTTTGGATTCCCTCTTAACTTCTCCACTTGGAAATATCCCTTCTCTTCCTTTTTCAAGCTATGTACTTTTTTTTTTAAAGATTTATTTTTATTGTTTTTGACAGAGAGACAGATATAGAGACAGAGACAGAGAGAAGGGGGAGGGCCCAGAACAGTCTCCATAGTTGCACATCATTGGTTTTTCCACATAGTTTCATTCCACAGGTGGGCGGGGCTGCACAGGGCAGGAACTGGGCCGGGGTCTCACCCCGGTGAGAACTAAACTGGGGGCACTCCCCAGTTCAGCATATGGGTCTGCATGGGCTGGGGCCGGGATTCGATCCTTGGTCCCCGGGGCTGCAAAGTGAGCGCTCAACCCACTGAGCCATCCCGGCCTCCCTATGTACTATTTTTGATGGGGTTTTTTTTTCCAGCAATTTTTTGGTATCTGTACTTGGAGAAGGGAACCCTCCGTGGCTCAGTCCATTATGCGGCTGGAAGCCCCTACCTATTCTCCCTGAGCCTGAATTTCTCCATCTGTTCAACAAAGATAATAATCCCCCCTCCTTAAGGCTATGGTGGGGATGACCTGGGACTGTCCTGGAGTCTGGCAGGGAGTGTGGGCTCTCAGGCAGAATATATTTCAATAGAGTAGGCAGCTGGGGTACAGAGAAGGACTGGCCACACAGCAAGGCAGTAGCGGAGCTGGGAACAGAACATGAGCTACTGGATTCCTAAGCCATGGCTCCCTTCGTGATCCCATGATGCCTTTCGGTGTATATCCTTGGGGACCCAAGGCCGCTCTGGGACCCAGTTACTGCTTTCTCGGCATTCACAACCCACCTGGGTGAAAGGTGAGCAGGTGGATGGAAAGTGGAAGAATGAAAAAGTGACAAAATGTAAAAGCTTCAAATATTTAGCAACTCAATTTTTTTTTTTGTATCTGTTTCATTTTAGCCATTCTGATGGGTGGTAGTACATTATGTTTTCTTTTTTTTTCTTTTAAGTTAAGTATAACATACTAAAGTACACGAATCTTATATATTACATAGCTAGGTGAGTTTTTACATTTTTTAAAAGATTTATTTTTAAGAGACGGTAAGAGAGACAGAGAGAGAGAGAGAGAATGGGGGAGGGCCCAGAGCAGTCTCCATAGTTGTGCATCATTAGTTTTTTGACACAGTTTCATTCCACACAGGTGGATGTGGGGCCACACGGGGTGGAACCGAACACGGGGCCTCCCGCATGGGAAGCCAGGCCCTTTGCTGCCATCCTGGTGGTTACCAATTACATGCCACAGTTCAGCATGTGGGTTTGCACAGGCCGGGGCTGGGGTTTGACCCCCAAGCACTCAACCTGTTGAGCTATCCCGGCATCCCACGTTTTTACATATTTTTATATCTCTGTAACCACCATGCAGATGAAGAAAGAATATTTCCAATCACGGGACACCAAAGGCTTTCCTGTACCCCCCAACCAACCCCACCCCTCCCCACAAGGCAGAGGCAGTGACTGGGTCTACTCCTGCCCTCATAGAGGAGTTTGCCAGTTAGGAACGTCCTGTAAATGGACTCATCGAGTACGTCCTGACCAAATACTCTATGTAGCAATGCATGTCATTCAATGGTCTCTGACAGCAATGACCTCCAGAGACTCAACTGTGCAAAACCATGGTTGCTTCAATCAGTTCTCTGACAATGAAGTCAGGTTGACAGCCTTTGAACCATCTGGGAGACGGGCCCTGGGGTGGCTCAAGTGGGAAAGACAGGGCTCTTCTGGGAGCACACACAGCAGGGCCTGCGGCCAACTGCTAGTAGAGCTTTTGTGGAGAAAGAGCCACAGACACAGGGCAGGCTGACATGGCGGTGGAGGGGGTGCCTTCTGCTGAGAGCTGGGGGGAGGAAGGGTTGTAGGTGGTCAGGATGGGTAGAAGTTCATCACCACCCGATGGTATGCAAATGGCCAAAGCCCCACACTGTGGTATGTGTGGAGGAAGGAAGATGGGAGCCAGAGCTCCGCCAGTGGGATCCCTGATCAAAACCACCGGCCCGGGGCACATTCTCAGGCTTGATCTCACTTAATCCTAAAACTGCCTGTGGGCAGCTATGTTATGCCATTTCCCCCAGGCAGACACTCTAGTGCGGGGAGCGTGCCTGTAGGCACACGGCTGGCTGGGAGGGTCGCCCCTGTCCACACTCCAGCTGGGGACTCTGAAGTGGGTCTGAAATGGGCGAGCTCAGCAGACACCTTCAGAAGAGAAGTGCTGCTGGGGGTTGCCAAGGTGAAGGCCGTGGGCTAAGGAATGCGAGGTGTGGGTGACGTAAGGGAAGACCTCTTCGGGGAGGGGTGTAGAGTGTTGGGAGGTCCATGGCTTGAGGTGGAGAACTGCTTCCTTCTTCTCCTTGCCCAGCTAAGGCAGGGGCGCAGCCCCACAGATGTGTGGATTTCCCGTTTCTCTTTGGGGCTCTAATCTCGGGCCCCTTGGCGGCGGTAGCTGCCCCGGGGGGCAGCAGGAGCTGCTGCTATGTGGGAAGCACCCGGCACTGGCCTGGAAACCGCACTTGTGAGACAGGAGAGCTGTGTTCTTCACCCACCGCTGTCCTGAAAGGCAACGCAGGCCTGAGCAGGGCCAAAGCGTGAGGGTCGTGTCCTCAGCCCATGAACACGGCACACGGCCTTGGACATGACCCTCCCACCACCCCCAGCCTCAGTCTTCCCTCTGTGCCATGAGCGGCCACTGAAAGAGAGTCCCCAAGGAGCTGCCTTCTCCAGGCTGCCATACTCCGAGGGGCAGGTCTGATGGGGCCCAAGTATAGGGGAGAGAGAGCCCCGCAGACGGTGGGGAGGACCTGACCCCTGTGGACAGGGATCCTGGAAAATTACAGGAGTCCAGGTCTGGTGATGGACTTCCTAGTGGGAGAGAAGGTGGGCTTCTCCTGTGGGTCAGATATGCCACCTGCCTTATCTAGTCCAGTCCTCATAAGACCCTGAGAGGAGGGTACAAACACTCCCATTTGAAGGGGAGGGACACAGGCTGAGGGAGGTGACCCTTCTGCCCCGCTGGTATTTAGCACAACAGGGGGTGTAACTGAGGTCTGGCCAGCTCTACAGCTGTGTTCTTTTTATTTATTTATTTTTTTTATCTTTTCACATTTATAGAGAGAAATTATCTTTTTGTCTTCAGTGCATATTTATTTCTATTTTACTTTTTGACAGATAGAGAGAGAGACAGAGATAGAGACAGTTAGAGAACCGAACTGTGGGAACTCCCCAGTTCAGCACGTGGGTCCTGCCTGGGCCGGAGCCGGGATTCGATCCTCGGTCCTCATGGCCTCAAAGCGAGCGCTCAACCCGCTGAGCCGTCCCGGCTTTCCCCCAGCTGTGTTCTTTCCATTGGGGGATTGACTGCTGGATACAAGACGGCGAGAGAGAAAAGAAAGTATTCTTTTTTTTTTTGTTAAATTTATTGGGCTGACATTGATGGATATCAATTACATTGTTTCCAGGTGTACAATTCTACATGACATTGTCTATACATCGCATTATGTGCTCACCACCCAGAATCAGCTCTCTTTCCATCACTGTGTGTTTGATTCCCCCTCCCTACTCCCCCCACCCATGTCTCCCACCCACCTCCCCCCTTACCCTCAGGTAACCACCGAACTATTGACTGTGTCCATGAGTCTTTGTTCCTTTCAGTTTTATATCCCACCTATAAGTGAGATCATATGTTTCTTGATTCTTTCATTCTGACTTATTTCGCTTAATAAGATGTTTTCAAGGTCCGTCCATGTTGTATTCTTGGTTCCCATTTTATCTCAAGATTAGGAACACAGAACGTGCTCATTTGTCCTTACAGCAGTGAGTCTGTGTGGGGACTTAGATTCTGTGTGGCAACTTTAAATTTGGTACATTAATCAAGAGGCAAGTCTTTAAACAAAAGGCGAGTCTTGCTTTCCAGCACTGTTGTGAACACTGTCGCCAAGTCAGGTTCCTGCTGAACCTACTTTAATGAGTAAGCCAAGCAGTTTATAATTGATGGTTGGATATGTCTGGGGACTCCTGCAGTTGGAAATAGTTTGTTCCCTTGAACAGCTTAAACATTACCCTCCTAATTGCACAGCACAATTCATTTGCTGCCTTAGCAGAATGGTTCCTCCGCTGGATAGAAGGAAAGAGCCTGGGCTTTGGCATGAAGCCCAGTTCTGCCAGTGTCTGCCGGCACTGTGTGGCCTTGGGCGAGTTGCTTGGTGTCTCTGATTCTTTATTTTTTTTAAGATTTATTTTTATTTTTGCCAGAGAGAGCAAGAGCAAGAGAGAGATACAGAGACAGAGACAGAGAGAAGGGGGAGGGCCCAGAACAGTCTCCATAGTTGCACATCATCTGCTTTTCCACATAGTTTCATTCCACAGGTGGGCGCGGGGCTGCACAGGGCAGGGACTGGGCCGGGGTCTCACCCGGTGAGAACTGAACTGGGGGCACTACCCAGTTCAACACATGGGTCCACACAGGCCGGGGCTGGGATTTGATCCTCAGTCTCCGGGGCTGCAAAGTGAGCGCTTAACCCGCTGAGCCATCCTGGTTTCCGCATCTCTGAATCTAGACTTCTTCATTCTGAGACGTGGGGCGAAGACCCAGGGTCCACAGACTTGTTTGGAGGATTGGAGTGGCATGTTTACATACTGATGGCTGTCAGATGGGCAACTACTGCTTTCTCCTCAACTCTTGGTACCCAACCCTCAGGCATAAGAAGTTGGGATCTATAACCGTGGGAATGATGTTATCCCTACCTCCTGCCAAATAACCAGCTCTGCCTCTCTGTCTGTACAGAGAAAGAGAAAAACCCCAAGTACTGGAGAGACCAAGCTCAGCAGACCCTGAAAAATGCCCTGAGGCTTCAGAAGCTCAACACCAATGTGGCTAAGAACGTCATCCTATTTCTGGGCGATGGTGAGGCCCCGGGGAAGGGCTGGACAGGGCACCTCGGCAGGGCCCATGGAGCTCGGAGGAGGTGAAGGGAGCTGTGTTGAAGAGTCTGTTGCCCTGGGGAACGTGTTTAAGAGGATGGGGGTTCAGGCTGTAGACCCAAGACATCTGCTGTGCCAGGCGAGGGTCTGGGGAGGCAGTGGGGAGAGGGGCTGCCCAGTCACATTCACAGAGACGAGCTCTTCTGCCCAGGGCTCAGCCTGCCCTGGCACCAAACTAGAGAGGTCTGGGTGCCCGAGAAGGCGCATTGGAGAGGCAGGAAGCATGAGAGACTGAGGCCTCCCTCTCCCTGCCCCAGGGATGGGCGTCTCCACCGTGACAGCAGCCCGCATCCTCAAGGGTCAGCTGCACCACAGCCCGGGGGAGGAGAGCCGGCTGGAGATGGACAAGTTCCCCTTTGTGGCCCTCTCCAAGGTGAGCTCCGGGCCCACCCAGCCCGACGGTGTGCAGGGCGCAGGGGGCCATGCTGGTCTCTCAGGCCCCGGGAAGGCGGGCAGCCCCCCCGGGGTCTCCTAGCCCCACTGTGAAATGACAAGAGCAGCTGCTACTTCCCGAAGATTTTCTTTGGAGAGGTTTAGCTCACTGATTTCAGAAAATCTACCAAAGAATAACACACACAGAGAAAAGGACACAAGGGCACAGCTTGAGTTTTCACACATAGCCCATGTGGGTGTGACCAGCATCCAGGTGGAGAAACGGAACATGAGAAAGCCCCCCTCAGGTGCCCGCCCCCGGCCTACTCACCGGGACTGCCAGTGCCACGGACCAGCTGTTCCTGCTTTTGTCCTTGATGTAAATTCCGGAATCGTGCGGTACATGCGCTTCTCCTGGCGGTTCTGTTGCAGTCCCTCTCTCCCGAGGTGCTTCTGGAAGTGAATTAGATTACTGATGTAAAGCCGTGCCTATGGGTACTGGTGATGGTGTTCTATAATCAGGATCCCCCACCCCCAGGCCACAGACCAGTACCAGTTCACGGCTTGTTAGGAACTAGGCTGCGCAGCAGGCGGTGAGCAGCCATCGGGGAGCTTCGTCGGGATTTACAGCTGCTCCCCATCCCTCACATGACCGCCTGAGCTCCGCCTCCTGTCAGATCAGCGGTGGCATTGGATTCTCATAGGAGCCGAGCCCTATTGTGAACTGCGCATGAGAAGGATCATGCACTTCTTATGAGACTCTAATGCCTGATGACCTGAGGTGGAGCTGAGGCGGTGATTGTATAATTATTTCACTATGAATTACAATAGAATAATCATAGAAATAAAATGCACAGTGTCATGTACTTGAATCATCCTGAAACGGTCCCCCGCCCCACCTCCCACCCTGCACCCCCAAACTCCAGTCCATGGAAAAACTGTCTTCCACAGAACCAGTCCCTGGTGCCAAAAAGGTTGGGGGCTTCTCTAGACACTCTGGGGGGATCCGAAGGAGCGGCAATGTTTTCTGTGCCTTCAAGGACCTCTTGGGCTGGTGGGGAAGGGAGACAGCCTGAGGGTCTCTACTCTCAGAGGCCTAAGCACGGTGTGTGTGGGGGGGTCTCTTCCCCATTTTAGATCCTGCCTCCTCCCCATCACTTTCTCACCCCTTCCCGCAGCCCAGCCCTCCCCCTCCTCCGTCCCTTCTCCGGACTCACCTAGCTCCCCGCTCCTGCAGCCCCAGACCCAGAGGAAGGCCTGAGCTGACCCAAACCCCGCTCTTCTGCCAAATGTTTCCCTGTGTTGGAGACTTGCCTTCCTCCCGCTTCCTGCTGCTCGGGCTGCCAGGGCTGAGGGGGTGGGAGCCGAGTGCAGGCCGCTAGGCGGTCCTGTGGCTCTGGGGGGACCATGGGAGGTAGCAAGGCTCAGCCAAGGCTTCAGGAGGTGTCTCCCTCATCCCCCAGGCCCCAAGTGGTGAGTGGGGGCGGGGTGGGCGGCAGGGTGAGCCAAGGCCTGGCCGCCGCCTGACCCTCCGTCCCCACCTGCAGACGTACAATACCAATGCTCAGGTCCCTGACAGCGCAGGCACCGCCACTGCCTACCTGTGTGGGGTGAAGGCCAACGAAGGCACCGTGGGGGTGAGCGCGGCCACCCAGCGCTCCTACTGCAACACCACTCAGGGCAACGAGGTCACCTCCATCCTGCGCTGGGCCAAGGATGCTGGTGAGTGGGGTTGGTGGCGTGGAGTGGGGCCCAGCTCTGTGACCTGTCTGGGCCTCAGTCTTCTCACGTGTGCAACGGGGAGAGGAAGGAACAGACGCTCTCCCGGCTCTCCCAGCTCCGGTGTTCTGGGGGTCTGTGCAGGACAGGGCAGGCTCACGGTTCCGGAACCCACTTGCACGTGGGCTCCGGTCCCGGGGCAGCTCCCTGAGCTTCTTCATCTGACTGTCAAATGGGCATGACATCACCGCCCCCCTCGTGGGCTTGGTGGGTGGAGGGCAAGGGGCCTAGCCCCGCTCCAGCCTCAGGGGGGCTCAGCAGATGTCTCCTCCTTCCATCCTCCTGGCCCACAGGAACTTTAAAGTCAGGGTGTGAGACCAGCTGACACAGGCGACAGAGCCCCACCACCTGAGAGCCCTTAGGAGAGGAGGGAGCACTTCCTGTCGGATCGGGGGTCTGTGGGGTACTGGATGGAGGACAGGACCCCAGCCCACAGCTCAAGGGTCCACTGGAGCAGGGAAGGTGTTTGGAAGCCACATCAGTCCTGAAGTAGAGACTGAGGCCTGGGGGTCAGTGGAATCATGGGAGCCAGTCTTTAGCGAGGAGGTGGGGGGAGGCGGCTTAGACACCCCACCTCCAGACAAAGCCAACCCCTCCTTGCCCGCACCTCAGGGAAATCTGTGGGCATCGTGACCACCACGCGAGTGAACCACGCCACCCCCAGCGCCTCCTACGCCCACTCTGCTGACCGGGACTGGTACTCGGACAACGAGATGCCCCCGGAGGCCCTGAGCCAGGGCTGCAAGGACATTGCCTACCAGCTGATGCACAACATCAGGGACATTGAGGTGAGTTTGGGGGTGTGGCCAGAGCAGGGAGGGACAGGTTTGGGAGGCAGGTGCCCCTGGCGGGCCTCAGGCCTCAGGTACAGGCTGGCATGGGAGAAGCAGCGTGGCCGGGCTCCCCACACACCTGGGAGGGCTCCCAGCCCATTAGGGGATTTGCGGTCGGGGCCGGGAGGCTCTGTAGGATTTCTCTGTGGTGTGGCTGAGGGATAAACCCTGGTGTGGCCTCCACCACACCTCAAGAACCAGGCGCCCAGAGCTCATTCTGTAATTGGAATGCACCCCCACAACACCGGGAGGTGGGGGTGGCCTGTATGTAATCCCCACGTGCACAGACAGGTACACGTCACGTGTACTCCACCAGCATGCCCAGAGAAAAGATGGTGTGGACGGTGGTTAGCACAAGCTCTCAGTTCAAATCCTTGCCCTGCTGCTTGCTAGCTGTGTCACTTTGCTTCAGTTACTTATCCTCTCTGAGCCTTCTCCTTTACAACCCCCTCTACGAAGTGTCAGCCAATGGCGAGATCTAAATGAAATTCTTCCTGTAGAGTTTAGCGTGGGCTTGACACCGAGTGGGTGCGTAGAAGGTGGTAGCATTTCTGCATGAGTCACCTGCCCTTGTCCCGAAGTGCACGCTTTAAATACTGAGCGGGTTCATGTGTGTAGGTGAGCACACGCAGCCCACACGTGTTCACCTAGTGTTCAGATGGGTCCCCACTGGCTGTTCCTTTTCACACTCTCATCTACCACAGGGACTGGTGAGGGGACAAGGGGACTTGGGCCCCTGAGCCTAGAATGGGGGTTCAGGGAGGCTCAGAGGAAGCCCCCAGGTCCTGCCTAATCCTTGCCTCTGTTTCTAACCCCACCAGACAAGCTCGCTGGCTACCAGGCTCACCCTCAGCCCACCGTGCATTTCCCCCAATTTCTCCGAGCTACCTGGCCCCTCTCCCAACCCACGACGTCCCTCTTCTGAGCGCGGACCAAACAGCCCTATCAGGACAAACAGTCCTGTTGACCCCTCCTGGGGAGTGTGTATCCGAGGCAAAGCCACCGTCCTGACTTTGCTTCCACTCGACTCGTGTCCTAGGACAAGTCGCTTTTCCTCTCTGAGCCTCGGTCCCCCCACCCCCACTACAAGGACAGAGCCCCGCTTCCCTCCTCGCAGGGCCGCTGGGGGCCGCGATGAGGTCATGGATGTGAGAACAGTCGTTGCACAAGCATAAGCTGTAATTATGGAGCTGCTCCTCAGCGAGGTTTGGCAGGAGCAGCCTGAGAGGGGACAGGAGCTCAGGGGAGATTTCTCTGCTGGGGGTCAGGGGGGTTTGGGGGGGTTCTGCGGGGCCCCTGGGGGATGAGCGAGGGGGAGAGGGAGGAGGTGGGGCCCCGTGAGCACAACCCCTGCTCCTTGACTCGCTTTCTCCTCATCCTTTTCTCTCCCATCTGCCCTGCAGACCACCCCCCCCCCCAAAGCCCCCCGGCCCCAGGGCTGTACGTGAAACAAAAATCCTGGTGTCCACCCTGAAAATAAATATCTTTTGCCAAAAAATAAAAAATTAAAAATAAAAATAAAGGAAGAAAGAACGAGAGACACAAACCCAAACCCCAAAGCCAAACAGCAAGTCTGTTATTTGGGAGTTTAATGAGCCCGTGTGAAGTCTGCTGGGGCTGGAAATGAGGCGGCTCCGGGCAAGAAGATTGGGGGCTTCATCTCCGCGCCGAACATGCCAAGGGGTCAGGTTCTGTGGGAACCATGTGGGGGGGCCCTTCTCCTCCTCCCTCTCTGGAGCTGGCGGTGAGGACGCGTGGAAATACTTTGGGCTCCGGTTCCTCATACCAGGGAGAGTGGCCTTCACGGCGGCGCCCCCTGGGGCCCATGCTGCATTTCCTGCCACCCTCCTGAGGGTGGGTAAGGAAACGGAGGCTCAGAGAGGATAAGTGACAGGCCCTTGGTCAAGAAAGGACCGAGTCAGGATTCAAAGCCACGCCCTCATGAGCCAGGCTGGTCCTGGGACGCCTCCCCACCTGGACCACCAGCCTGGGCTTCCCCCACAGCCCGGGTTCCAGGAGGAGCGTGGAGTGGGAGTGAAGAAAGGGGCCGTGAGATGCCAGGCCCGGGACAGTGGATCTGAGGCCGTAGCTGGGCTCTACCCTCCCGAGGTGTCAGCCGGGCGGTGGCCTGGGCTGACGCCTGTGGTGACAGGACACCGGTGTGGTGGTAACTGTGGGCGGCAGCTGTTATGCTCTTGGCCTCGTTTTAAAAATAGTCAGGACTTCAAACATGGACTCCCAAGGAAAACAAACAGTCCCGCGGCCCTCCGCCCGCGCAGCCGCGCGGTGGGTAAAATTAGCCTGGCGGTGACTACACAGACGTGAGCCCTGGCCCACTGTTTGCCCAGCTCCCAGCTGGGCTGCCCCAAGACCTCCCTGGCGGAGGCCTCTGGCTGTGGGGAGAGGAGGCTCTTGGGGTTTCCGTCCTTGGCTCTGTGGACATAGCGGGGCCCCAGTGCCACCAGGGTTGGGGTTCAAATCCTACCTCTGCCCTTAACTGGCTGTGTGGCCTTTGGGGGTGGGGAAGAAGTCACATTTCTGTGCCCATTTGTTTGTTTGGAAGACAGGGACACAGGTTTCCTTGGTGTGAAGTTGAGTAAGATAACATGTCTGAAGCGCTTGCTGCCTTAACACACAGTGAGCGCTCTGTAGAGGGCGTTATAGTTACACAAGTGGGAGTTGTGTGACAGCTTCTAGAAAGCCCAGTCAGGGAGGTTATCAGTGGCTCCAATATTTCAGCCAAAGGCCCCAACCACAGTCCCAGTAGTCTCATGGTGTCGTCTTCCCAAATGGGAAAAGTGGGGGGTCCGGGAGGGCAGGGCAGACTGAACCCGGGACTCCAGGCTGCGGAAGCATCCACAGCGTCCTCAGGCGGGACCACCGGGGGAGGGGGGCTTCAAGATATCTTGGGACTGCAGGGTACTGATGGCTCTTGTCCCCTTTGAAAGGTGATCATGGGGGGCGGCCGGAAGTACATGTTCCCCAAGAATAGGACTGATGTGGAGTATGAGCTGGATGAGAAGGCCAGGGGCACGAGGCTGGATGGGCTGAACCTCATCGACATCTGGAAGAGCTTCAAACCCAGACACAAGGTAGCCCTTTCAGGGGCCGGATGGCTGCAGGGTGGCCTGCAATGGTGTTGGTGCTGGGTGAGCCCTCTCTGGACTGTTTTCTCCTCTAAAATGGGGTCATAATTCTTGCCTCAGTGGGCCCAAATGGTCTAGTAGACACATCAATAGCACATAGTAGGTGATCAATCAATTCCTTTCTCTACGGGAGGGCAACGGAAAGCGTTAGGCAGTAAGGAGGAGGGTGGGCCACGGAACGGCCTGCATGAACAGTCAGTCCACCTGAGGCTCTACTGTGTGCAGGGCCCCTGGCAGGTCATGAGGTCCGAAGGATGAATCGAATGGCCAAGGAAACATGGAACCCAGAAGGGACAGACCACAGGGAGGGGCTGAGGAGGCCCAACAAGGGGGAGGTGGGGTGTAGAGGCGGCAGTGTATCGTGCAGATGGAGGTGGCCGGGCACGGGGCAGAACCGCTCCACAGTGAGTGGGCTTTGGCCAGGGTGAGGGCACGTGCTAAGGGAGGGAGGCTGGAGCGTGGGAAGGCGCTGAGCGCTGGCCCCCAGAGCCCCCTTTTAAATCTGTGCTGCCGGCCGCTGGGCCTGGGGCAGCTGGGGGCTGGAAATGGCTGTGGTCAGGGCTGAAGACAGTGGGGCGCAGCCTGGCAGCCACTTTGATGTCACTCTGAGGTTGGGTTTCTGAGCATTCCAGAACTGGCCCTAGGGGAGGCCTTGCTTGTGGGATGGGGCTGGGCCAAGAATGAGGTGGGGGTAGGGGCTGGGGCATGGTCCCCACAGGGCTGGTGGGGTGAGGCTGAGCTGCTCTGAACCTCTTCCATTCCTTCCGAGTCAGCTCGGGCTGGGCCAGAGCCCCTCCTCACCCAAGCCAGAGAGACAGCACCCCTCCCAGCCTCAGTTTCTCTACCTGGAACATGGGACCAGAGCTTAATCCTTCTTGCCCAGGCAGGGTGCTTACTTACTCTGGAGCTCCGTCTAGACCGCAAGAGGGAAGGAGAGGGCCCACAGCACCCAACTAGACCAGGTGTCACTGTGGGGTCCCAGATAGGCTACACGGTCCTTGAAATCATGCCTTAAGGGTAGGTTCTGCGGGGATGTGCTTCCCAAGCGGAAGGCCCCCTGCCTGCCTGTGTGAAATGAAACCACGTCGAAGGCTGATGACGGACAACTATGGAGACGGCTCTGGGCCCTCCCCCTTTTCTCTGCCTCTCTGTCAAAACAATAAAAATAAATCTTATAAAAAAAAAAGAGTAGGTTCTAGACTCATCTCACCTTTACCACTGAAGAGCTATATCATCTGTGTGTCTCAGTGTAAAACGGGAAGAATTCCGACCTTGCAGGGCGGATGCGAGGATTTAATGAGATCATGTACCTCTGGGAAGCAGATGGAGGGTGGGGCGGGAGTGGGGGACAGCCCCACTTTTTTAGCCTTCGTACTGTCCTTCCCATAATAGCCCCTGAGGTTTGAAAAACACTGATCCTCATGCCATTGCTCAGAGAAGGCCAGGCAGCTGATTCCTGGCTGTGCTAGGACCCCCAGTCCAGGCCCTGAACGGTGCCACCTCCAGGCCAGCCAGCCAGCCTCTCCCAGTGGCCTGAGAGCAGCACTTCCTAGGTGCCCCTTCAATGCGGTTATTAGGACATCACCAGGAAGCCCCTCTGGACTCACAGCGCCCCCTGGTCTCTTGGAATTCTCCCCCCCCCCCCACGTTATAAATGCCTATTTATCTGCCATTTCTTGAGGGCAGGGACCGTAGGTCCTCAGGGAGGGGTTGTGAAAGGACTGAATCCATGCCCCAGACTGAGGCCAGCTGGGGGTCAGCCCTTCCGAGTCCCCCAGCCCTGGCACGGCTGACCCAGGCTCTTCCTCCTAGCACTCTCACTACATCTGGAACCGCACCGAACTCCTGGCCCTCGACCCCAACACCGTGGACTACCTCTTAGGTAAGGGGGTTGGGACCTTAGAGTGGAGGATGCCTGGCTGGGTGCCCTGGGCCTGGGTTGTGTGATCCAGCACCGGGGGGCGGGGTCTCAGGCTGCCCCCTACTTAGGGACCTTTGCCCTCGGGCTCTAGGACCTGGGAGGGGTAAGGAAGGGGGTCTGGCTCACAGACTATCATCCTGAAATCTGAGGGCTCTGGGTGGTGAATCGCCCCACTGAGCACTAGGGAAACTGAAGCTCAGAGAAGGGCAGCAACCTGAGGCATATGCCCAGGTCGTCTGAACCCTGGCTGGAGCTGGGACTTCATCGGCCCCGGCTGTGGGGCAGGGGGACCTGGAGTCTGCCCTGCTGTGTGGCCAGGGCAGAAGCCAGCCAGGTTATCTCTGCTGGTCTTATGTGGGGGTCTCCCCTTCCTCCCCAGGGAGTGGGGAGCAGGCGCTAGGTGGAACCAGAATTGAGCACCCCATGCAGACATCTGGGTCCTCTTTCCCACTTGGCTGATGTGTCCAGCAAGTGCTGGCAAAATCCCGCAAACCTTTCCCAAGGAGCTCAGCCCCCAGGTCCTGAGTAGGCCATTGGAATTACGGGCCCAGAGCTGGGCATCTGGAGGATCCCCCAGATACACACACACAGCCCTTCACTCACCTGGGTCACATGGCACAGACCTCCACACACATGTGTAGAGCTGTGCATGCACTCGTAGAGCATGACAATTCCACACATGCATCTTAGAGCCAGAGTGCTGGGTTCAAATCCAGCTCCTACCACCTGTGAGATATGCAGCCTTGGGCAAGTGATGTCTCCTGTCTGTGCCCCCGTTTCCTCTCCTATAAAGTAGGAATAATGGCTCCTCTATAAAATGGGGATAATGATAGGGCCTACCTCAGGTTGGCCATGAGGATTCAGTGAGCTAATGCATTGTACAGTTATCTGTTGCTGAGTAACAAATTGTCCCCAAACCTTTATTGGGAACCTTTATTACTTCACACGCTTTCTTTGGGTCAGGAATTTGGGAGCAGCTTAGCTGGGTCTCTCATCAGGTGGTTGTCATCTGAAGGCTTGACTAGGCCTGAGGCCTCAAGATGCCTCCCTCATATGGCTAATAAGTTGGCGCCAGCTGCCG
Organism: Craseonycteris thonglongyai; assembly: GCA_004027555.1. Lineage (NCBI taxonomy): Eukaryota > Metazoa > Chordata > Mammalia > Chiroptera > Craseonycteridae > Craseonycteris > Craseonycteris thonglongyai. The sequence goes on along the minus strand of PVKE010000613.1, from coordinate 80,678 downwards.
GCAGGTCCTCACCATGTGGACCTCCGTAGACCTGCTTGAGCATCTTCCCAACACGGCTACTGGCTTCCCCCAGAAATTCAAGAGTGCAAAGCAGAAGCTGCAATGTCTTGTGCCCCGGAAGTCACACACACACTGTCATTTCTCCAGTATTCCATTGGATACACAGGCCAGCCTGAGCCAGTGTGGGAGGGAACGCACACAAGGACACGAATCCCAAGCGGCAGGGCTTCCTGGGTGCCATCCTAGAGGCTGGCGTGTGCATGGTTCCCAAGCCCGTGGCATGCAGCATGCGCACTCTATTCCCTGGAGCTCTCATCTGGCTGCACACATGCTCACGAAAGAGCAAGGTGCCCTGGAAGGATATCCAGGGCTGGTACATGCGGAACCTTCTGACATGGGCCAAAACGGCATCACTCTCCTTATTTCCTAAACGAGAAAACCCAGCTCAGTGCGTAGAAGGGACAGTGACCCCAAATCTTCTGCTGTTTCACAGCACAGGGCACTATGCCCATCAAGCCTGACCTGTACGTGACATTTAAACACGTACCCAAGCTACCCTGTTGAGTCCTCTGGCCTGAGGGTGTGGTGCTCTGTCCCAGGCCCCTCGGGAGTAGGGGGAGGCTGGGGGGACTGAGTTCGTGGTGTGGCTTTGCAGAGGAAGGGAGGCAGCGCTCATCTGGAGGAGCTTCCTTCCCCCCACGTTTCCCCCAGGTGGTGTGTGGGGAACCTGTGCCCCCTGAGACACTGCAGTTTCCTCGGGGGTCCGCCTTGCAGGCTCATGCGCTCTCAGCATCCTCATCTCCCTCAGGACTCTTCGAGCCAGGGGACATGCAGTACGAGCTGAACAGGAATAACGTGACGGACCCGTCCCTCTCCGAGATGGTGGAAATGGCCATCAAGATCCTGAGCAAAAACCCCAAAGGCTTCTTCCTGCTGGTTGAAGGTAGGGCCCCAGGCCTGGCCTCAGGGCCACTTTGCTGGAAGCTTCTGGATACACAGCCCTGAGGTCAGGGTACTGGGAGGACCAACTCTCAAAGAGAACTGCCTAGCAGGGGAAATTCCTTCTGGGGGGATAGGTTGTGGATTGGGGGGAAGAGGGGCAGTGCTGAACCTCCCAGCCCTACAAGCTGCTCTTTAAGCATGGATATGGCACAGCAGGCTTCCTAGTCCAGGAAGGCTTCCTGGAAGAGGAGGCGGGTTTCTTCCTTCTGGGTGTTTCTCCCTGAGCTCTGGCTCCTGAGAGGCATGCAGGCCCCTCAGCTTTACTTCTTCCCAAAGATCCCGGTAGACACCTGCACTCTGCCTGGCGGGGCTCAAGGACACAGGCCGAGGGGCCTGCTCTGCAGATGCCCATTGGTCTGTGGGAGCCCTTGCAGCTCAATGGCGGACATCTGCTATGACTCGGCATTTGTGGGGCCAAGGTCCAGTTTGTGAGTTCTATCCCTGAGAGGAAAAGGCCCAGGGGAGGGCTTGGGATAGCACAGGGTCCCCGGACTGGGAAAGCCAGACCCTTTGGGAGTCAACAGTGCTGTACGCCGCTATTCGTGGGTTTCCCGGGGCTCGCATCCTGACGCTGCCATCCACTGGCCGTGTGCCCTCTACCTGTACCTGTCAAAGGAGGCCCCAAACAGGCCCCCTCTCAGAAGGGTTATTAGCATCCATTGGGCGCAGAGACATAAAGTACTTGGCGCAGGGCCCGGCAGAGAATGCATCCTCAGTGTTTCTATTGTTATCATATCTATGATCACACTACAGCCCCGTCAATAACAACAGGAAGTTTGAGGCCGTGCTTAAGTTTCCGTAATCTCCTGAAATCCTAACAGCCACTGTCTTCCATGTTCAACATGTACACACGCGCGTGCTCACGCACGCAGGCACGCACACGGACATATCTGCACACACACTGATCGCACACACGTGACACGCTCAGGCCCCTCCGCCCTCCCGAGGCCGGTGGCTGCCAGCCCGGCGTGACGGCTTTCTTGCCAAACCCTGGGGTTCCCATTCAAGCCCGGCGGTCTCTGCCTGGCCCCGAACAGGCCTCTGACGCCAGGAACCAGCCAGGAACCGGCCGCGGTGAGCACAGGCTCCCCGGGGAGCAGTCCCCTTTGTGAGCAGGGCCAGGATGGGGCCGCCAGGCCAGCTGCTCGCAGAACCACAACAAAGGGAGGACCCACCCTGCCAGCTTGCCAGGCCAGCGTGGGGAGGCTCAGGCTGGTGGGAAGGGAGGGCCGCCAGGCGCCAGGCCCAGGACCCTCAGAGTTGGGAGTGTTCCCCGAGGCATCATCTTTCCGTTAGAGACACGGTCACACAGCCCTTACCCGTGACCTTTAAGCCGGGCTCCATGCCAGGCCCCTGGTGCCCACCTGGGGCAGGCGGTAAGGGACACAGCCATCCACAGGCCCTCCTAAAAGCTTGCCACGGGCCCTGCCCAGGCCAGGAGGGCTTTACACTCAGAGGGGACTATTCAAAGTGGAGATGGAAAAACGGGGCTTCAGAGTGAGTCACACCTGAGTTCCAAGCCCCGCGAACCCCGCCGAGGGCACACTGCTTCCCCAGTCGAGGCCTCCGTTGCTCCGTGGGGCTGATTGAATCCACCTCAGCCCAGAATTGTCATGAACGGGAAACAAGACCTCGGCTTGTCATGCCGGGCACCTAGCGGGCACTCAGGCATGTTGGTGCCCTCCCTGCCTCTCCGAGGTCTCGAGGGCGCCCAGAAGCGGCTGAAGCAGAGGCGGAAGGCGCACCAGCTCTGTCAGGTGGCGCTGCGTCAAACCCTGGCTCTGAGCTCTCCGTGCACTCGCCCTCTGAGCTGCCGTAAAGGCTGAAAGGCTGGATAAGAGCCATGGTAGCTTCCCATCAAAGAAGGGTGAACTAGGGGAAGCCAGCGGGTTAAGCGCTTACTTTGCAGCCCCGGGGACCGAGGATCAAATCCTGGCCCTGGCCTGACCCATGTGGACCCAGAGGCCGAACTGAGGTGTGTTGCCCAGGTCGGTTCTCACTCCCAGTTCGGTGTTCGGCCCCTGGCTCATGGGGTCGCGCCTCCCATGTGGGAGGTCCCCAGCCCAGTTCCTGCCCTGCGCGGCCCCTGCCCACCTGTGTGGAATGAAACCATGTTGAAAACTGATGACATGCAACTATGGAGACTGCTCTGGGCCCTCCCCCTTCACCCTGTCTCTCCCTGTCTCTGTCAAAACCAATCAAATAAATCTTGAAAAGAAAGATGAACCAGGCAGTGCTGTGGCGGGCATGGGGGTGCTGATCTTATTCCCCTCCCCCTCCCCCGGGGCCTTTGCCTGTGTGTCCCAAGGAGGCAGGATTGACCACGGGCACCACGAGGGCAAGGCCAAGCAGGCGCTGCACGAGGCAGTGGAGATGGACCAGGCCATCGGGCAGGCGGGCGCCATGACCTCCCTGGAAGACACCATAACCGTTGTCACTGCTGACCACTCCCACGTCTTCACCTTTGGCGGGTACACCCCCCGGGGCAACTCTATCTTCGGTAGGTGGGCTTCCATTGGGGTGGGCACTGGGCATTCCCAGGGTCTGCCCGTCTGGGAGCAGGAATGGATGGGGTGGAAGAGCCAGCAAGCTCAGGACCCAGCACAGGTGGGACTCGGTGAGAAGTGGGAAGGGAGGAAAACTGACTGACTGGAGGGGCAATGCAGAATTAAGGGACAGAGAGAAGTGGGTGCAGGGGTTGAGGGGTGGCTACCTGGATAATGGATGCATTGCAGAATGAGAGAGAGGATGGACAGATGTGTGGGTGGGTGGGCAGGTGGACGGATGGATGGATGACGGATGAACAGACGGACAAATGGGAGGGATGTAGGCACAGGGAAAACTGAGGGCTGGTTGGTTGGAAGTTAATTGGGTTTGGAAGGTGGCTTCATGGAGGTGGGTCAAGGCTCTTCAAAGGGACCGTCCTCCCGATGTCCCAGCATGACCCCTGGACCAACTCCTTCCTGTGCAGGTCTCGCGCCCATGCTGAGCGACACGGACAAGAAGCCCTTCACTGCCATCCTGTATGGCAATGGCCCCGGCTACAAGGTGGTGGGCGGCGAGCGAGAGAATGTCTCCATGGTGGACTACGGTGAGGCTACCAAGACCCAGGGCTGGGAGGGGACAGGGGGCCCTCAGGGATGGGCCTGAGGACAGAATGGAAGCTTGTGGTCAAGGGCAGGGGACTCAGAATAGCAGGACGGAGGCAGCACAAGCTCCATTTGAATCTCCTCCTGCAATTCCGTAGCTCTGGGACTTTGGGCCTGTAACTTCACCTTTCTTGGCTTCAGTTTCTTCCATGAAAGGGTTCTACCTCCTGAGGTGGTCTGAAAGACTAAATGGGTCTGCTGAGCTCAGCATGGAACCTGGCACATGTAGGTGCTTGCTATTGTACACACTCATTTTTACTGGCTGTGTAATATTCCAGAATACATGGGCCTTCCCAGTGTGTTCATCCAATTTTATATTGTTGAACGTTCATTTGTTCTTAATGTCCCCAGAGGCCCCTAGAGGGTGGGTCTAATGGTGCAGCTCATGGTAAGAGGTTCTCCGGGGTTGACTCTGCCCTTCTAATCCCAATAGCCCGGATGAGGCTGATGTTCTCTTCTGGGGGTTGAGCATGCAAGCTTCTGTGTCAGAACAGACTCAGGCCCCAATGCTTTCGTAAGATGACTTCCGGGCACTGAGCCTTAGTTCCCTCTTCTGAGTAATGGGGGCCTTCATGCCAGCCTGGACGGGACACGGAGAAGTGGCTGTGTAGCACCAGGCCCCTGGCCGGCTCTCAGCGGACGTCCCTTCTGGCCCACAGCTCACAACAACTACCAGGCCCAGTCGGCCGTGCCCCTGCGCCATGAGACCCACGGTGGGGAGGACGTGGCTGTCTTCGCCAAGGGCCCCATGGCGCACCTGCTGCACGGCGTCCACGAGCAGAACTACATCCCTCACGTGATGGCCTACTCGGCCTGCATCGGTGCCAACCGCGACCACTGTGCCTCAGCCAGCTCGTCCGGCAGCCCCGCCCCAGGCCCCCTGCTGCTCCTGCTGGGCCTGCTCCCCCTGGGCGTCCTGTTCTGAGGACCCAGGGCCTGAGCAGCCACCAGCCTGTGACACGTGGCCAGCCTCCCTCTCCCAGCGCTGCACACCGCCTGGCAGCCCACACCTCAAGGGGCAAGGAGGCGGGGGGTCCTCCACAGCCTCTGCAGCTGCCAGAAAGGGGACCCGGGAAACCAAAGTCTGCTGCCCGCCTCGCTCCTCTCTGGAATTCTCCAGGGGGGCCAGACCCGTTCCTGGCCTGCCGCCTCCAACGCCACCCCGATGCCCCTTTGGCCAGTAGGGTAGATTTCTCCCAGGCAGGCAGAGAGCACAGACTGCAGAAACTCTCAAAGCATCTTATTTTTCTAGCAAACGTATTTCTCCACACCTGGACGCTCTGGAGCTTCCAGGGAACATTCCAGATCTGACCTTCCCACTTCCCCTCTCCTTCCACCTGGAACCCACCATATGCCCACCATGCCCCAACCTGCAGGGGAGACCGAGTCCTCCTCCTCAGGACGGGGCGTTTGCTCGCTCACTCATTCCAAGGCCGCCCAGGGCTCCCCGGAAGTCGGCTCCTGGGCCTGTCTGTCCAGCCCCAGGGTGGCCTGGGCTGGGCAGGGCAGCCTGGCAGGGCACACACTCCCCAGCTCCGAACACGCATGCCAGCTCCTCTCTGAAGCGACTCTCCTGTTTTGAACAGTAAAAAAAAAATTTTTTTTTTTTTCTCTTTTTGGTGTTGGTTAAAAGGAAACACAAAACATTTAAATAAAACTTTCCAAATATTTCTGAGGACAGAGCTGAGTCTTTGTGGTCAGTGAGGAAGGGACGGAAATAAGCTCATTTCTCTGGGAAGAATTGGACTCAGGGCCCAGCCGAGGTGGGGTCAGGTTAGGAGGACGGGGTCTCCTGGGGTCTTTAACGCTCGTGACCTGGGTGACTTTGGACAACTGGCTCTGTGTCTCTGCATCTCCTTGTTCTTATCTGTAAAACGGGAGACTGCCCACTCCTGGGTGGCTGGAGGATGAAAGAAGAATGCCTCTATGCCCTGAAACCCACAGCAGGACAGCCTCAAGAGCCCCAAGACGTCACTGCTATAGGGAACCGCAGACAGAACTACAAACCCTGGCCCCTTGTAGCTGTTCATCCATCATTCATTCACAAGTACTGAGTATGTGGTAGGCCCTGTCCTAGGTCTGCAGAATTTAACGGTGAGCACCGACATGCCTGCCCTCATAGAGCTTTAGCCTAATTGGCAACTGTGACCTCTTCCCTTTTCTGATGGTCAAGCCTGGCTACTGGGCCCAGGATGGCACCTGACACGGGATATACAGAGTCTCTCGAGTCTGTTCCTCTTGCCAAACTGGCATGAAAGTCCCTATAAAGATAATAACAGTGTTGATCGTGTACCACCTGCTGAGCTCTGTGCTTGATGCTTTACATGGATGTAGCCCATTTGATCCTCACCAGGAAGTAGGCCTCCAACACCTGCATTAATAGATGAGGAAACCAAGGTGCCGGAGGGAAGATGGTAGCCCCAGGTCCTGCAAGTTGTAGAGCTGGGATTCGAATCCAGGTCCATCCAACTCGAAACTCCTACACTTAACTTACACTCTTTGTTTATCATGTGTTTCCAACCTCCTGCCAACCAGATTCTGAGGCAGCCAATGTGAATGACCCATAACCCACCCCCAGTTAAATATGAACTCAGAAAGGGGAGAAACCATACGTCAGAAGTGGGGCATCCTTTGCGAATGAAAATGCAGCCGAGCAGATTTCTCTCCGAGCTTCCTAGTAGCCCTGGGGAAAAGGGAAGTATAGCCAAGCTGATGCTGAGATAAAAAATTAAGCCATGTGCCTGCCTTCTTGCCAGGACAAGGAGCTATGTCACCTCAGACTGTACAGTGCAGTGTGTGCCGGTGTTAGTCTCATACCATCTTCACAATTTTTGTCGTATCTCTGTTGTTATTCCCTAAACACTTGTTTCAATTCACATTTGAGCAGTCAATTTTTAAAAGTCCACCAGTACCACCTGAAATCAACTTATATGCCCCAGGGGCGTACAAACCAGACTCTGTGTCTTAGGGTGGGTTTCCCAGAGGCAGACCTGAGACAAGGATTTGTGTACAAGTGGTTTGTAAAAGGAACCCAGAAAGTAGGAGGCAGAGAGTGGGGAAGTAAGACAGCAAAGGGAAAGGGGCTGATAAAGTGGGTGATGCCACTATGGGCAACTAGGGGTCTGTGCCACCGTGGGACTCCAGGAGACAGGGTGGGAGATACACCTCAGAAGTATCCCGCTGCGGGGCAAGGAAGCGGGGCTATTTATTCCCTAACATTCATCCCTCGTTGGCTAAGGGCTACTGCCAGGAAAATAAATACCCTGGCCCTTCCAACCTGCCCCTGGAGGGGCTACGAGAAAGCCCCCAACCATGTGCTAGAACATTCAATGCTCAAAGGACAAAAACAGCAGCAACAGCATCTTACACTTTGGGGAACACGGATGGGGTTAAAAGCATGAGCAGTGAGTCAGCTGAGGGATCACATCGCTACTCCACTGCTTTCTCATTGCCGTGAACTCTGGCCGTTCTCTGACTTCACTGACGTTCCATTCTACACCTGAATGTGGAGTGAGCACTTAGGATCCCTCTAGGAGCAGCTCTTCCTGCCTGAGTCCAGGCTGTGTGTGGGCTGATGTGTCCTTCAAGAAGAATGATGATACTCAGGCACCCACCACTCCACGGTCTTCCCCATGCCTCCCCGCCCGGGCTGAGCTCCTGCACCCTCAGGTCACTCATCACCCTTTATTGTAACTGTTGGTGGGTTCTGAGTCCTAATCAAAGGCAAGGGTGGAGGCAGAGGTCCTAGCTGCAGCCATCAGCAGCCAGGGAGCGAGAAGCTAAGGGTGGCAGTACCCACAGCACAGGGGTTTCCACTCACACTCAGGCACTTTGCAGCTCTGCTTCCCAGATGTCATGGAGCATCCTCACAGTGTTTTAAAACATTGGGAACTTTCCCATACACTTTGGATCTCTGGCTTTTTTGAAGAATTGAAAGGTATGACTGGCATTGCCCCACATTTCTGAGGGCAATGGTCAGCCGGAGCTGAGAGATGGCTGCCCATCAGGTGTTTAGCTCTCCTGTTTGCCACAGTCCCTGGACCCACACACTAAGCCCCTTCGGACAGACCTTACCTGTCTGGCCTTGGAGAAGACCGAGCATGTGGGAGACAACAGTGAACAGGCCTGAGGCTCTGTCCACAGAAAGCCCGTGTCTCATGGCAGAGCCTGCCACGGCCATCCCAGTGGGTGGGAAACAAGGAGCTGGGGGAGCAGGACAGTGCCTCTAGCAGCTGGGGGCACCGTGGATGGGCACGGAGACAGAGGAGGCAGTGAGGGAGCTGGGGCTTGAGAAGGCGAGGGGCCTGGAGGCAGGGAGTGAGGATTCAGAGAGGAAGTCGGAGAAAACAGCATGGGGAAGAGATGGGCCAGACGGCCTCGAAGGCCATTCCTAGAAGCTGGGAGTTGACCATGAAGGTGCTGGGGAGCCATGGAAGGTTCTGGAGCTCGGGCAGGAGCATCACGTTTGAAAGATCATCTTGGCAGCCAGGTTGGAGGACAACTTCAAGAAGACGAACTAGAGGCTGGGAGACCAGTAAGGAGGTTGCTCCACTAAACAAGGCAGGTGAAGCTGGGGCCATGAAGACAGGGATGGGGAGCAAGTCCCACATAGGTGACTGAGCGTCTTGTCTTCTGTTTGTCAAAAAGGAAGCCAGACCAGCACGTGCCTGGACAGATCACCCACTGACTGACGGCTCTTGGAGGCAGGAAGGAGTAGGAAACCTCCTATGCACCACTCACCCTACTAAGCGCCTGAGATGTGACCTTGCCACCAGGTGGGTACATGTTGCACACACACTCCCACACTGTCCCGTGAGGTAAGCAGTATCACCCCCATTTTACAAATGAGAGCGCTGAGGCTCGGAGGGCACCGTGACCTGTCCCAGGGCCTATGGCTTGTAAGTGACCACTGTAAGTTGAACCCAGGTCTGCCTGACCCCCAATCCCACCCCCGCCCCTGCCCCCAGCATAGCCTCTGGGGTGCTAATCTTTCCAAGGAAAACAGCCCAGGCCCGGCAGCCACAGAAGGGGGGTGGGGTGCGAGCCCCACGCGGCCTTGGTAATCGGCCCGGTGGCTAACCCGGGACCTCCCACGGAGACCTAGCACCCGCCTAGGGGGGCTGGGGATTAAGTTCTCAGAAGAGGATTTGGGCTCCCGAGTTCCTATGTGGCTTCCTGTGCCCTCCTGGCCATGCGGTCTTGGTCACAAGGCCAGCACCAGGCCCTGTCCCGGTTCCTCAGGTGTCTTTATGGGACCCCAGAACGCCAGGACGGGGTACACACACATGCCACCCCAGCCGAGTGGGGGACAGGGGAGGGTTGCCATCGGCTGGTGCCACTTCCCTGTCCTGCCCCTTTGGAACGGAGGCTTAGACTCCCTGGGGTGGTGGGAACACGGGCCGGGGGCAAGGACAGGACGGGCATTTCTGTGGGGTTCCCCGAGTGCTGGGCACCATTCCTAGTGACTCACACGGAACTCATCTATCCTCTCAACGCTCTCGGAGGCAGGGGCTGCTGCCGCCCCCGTTTGACAGATGAAGAGAGGGAAGCAGAGAGAGACGTGGTGACATGGGAAGTCGTGCCACTCGCAGGAGAGGGCGGCGGGACCTGGAGGCCAGCAGAGCAGAGCGGGAGCTTCATGCAGCCCTTGGGGGGTGAGGAGCTGAGAGCGGTGGGGGTCCGGGGGGCTGGGCGGGGCCTCCATACTGGTGATCCTGTGGTCCTGGGCCTGCGCCCTTGTCCCGCTGGGAACGCCCAGGGGCCACCACCTGCCCAGGCCAGCGCAGGCTGGCTCCTGGGACCACGGGCTCAGCCTGGGCTTGCACACTCTGGCTGAGGGCCCTGTCATCGGCCTTCTGCCCACGCAGGTCACCTGGCTGGGGAACAACGGCAGCTGTGAGGCTGGGGCCGAGCACAGTGGGCTGGATCTGGGTGAAAGCAGCACCCTGGGGCAGGATCTGGAGGGATATGAGATGTAATCATTCACTCCTCACCACCCAGAGCCCTGGGCCCAGACCTGAATGGCTGCTGCCTATTCGCAGGGATGAGCAGCCGCTCCAGCCGGGGCTGGATGGGCCCTGTGTCTGCCCCGAGCCCTCTACACCTGAGGGCGCTCCTGGGCCACAGGCCTCTTCCCACAGTCCCCCAGACAAAGCTCAAGCTGGAGCTGGCTTCTGCAGGCCAGAGGAAGAAGGCGACCCAGAGAGGGTCAGACACCAAATTGAAGTCACACAGGAAAATGGGCAGAAGAACCCAGCTTCTACCTCCAGCAAAGGGGTCTCATAGCCTCCTGACCCTGGGTCCAGCCAACTCAGGGTCAGTCACACCTTGGGACTATGGGTCAGTGCCAGTGAGAAGGGAGGACACACAGGGACCCAGGGCCTGCCTCCCGCGGGCACTACGGCCCTCAGTCCCCAATGGTCCCCCCAGCCTCTCATAACACTGGAGCTGGGGTGCTGGTGCTGGTCCCATTTCCCTGACAAGAAAACCAAGGTGACTGATGGCTCTGCTGTAGCTGGTGGTTGAGGAAGACCCGTCTGAGGAGGCGACATCTGCGTTGAGACCCATTGTGGTCAGATGGTGGCCTTGCCAAGAGCTGGAGGAAAGGTTGTTCCAAACAGGAGTCAAGCAAGTGCACGCTGAGGGGGACGAGCCTAATATGTTTGAGGGACAGAAGTCAGGCAATGCGTCTAGAGCCCGGAGGACATGCCTGCAGGCAGAATGCGGTGAGGGGTGGGCAGGAACCCTGTCACAGGGGGCATAGCTCCTGTCGGGGGAAGCCCCCGGGAGATTAGCCGCAGGGAGGGAGGCGATCGTGATCGGCTTTATGGTTTGGGAAGATCAGGGCCCGGGGTGGGGGCAGGCAGGAGGCCTTGCTGTCGCGGGGGGTGGAGGTGGTGGCGGCTAGGACCAGCCCTGGTGGCGAGAAGAGCCGGGTCCCAGACATGTTTGGGAGCTGCTGATGGACTGAACGAGGGGGGCAGAGGGAACGAGCCGTCGGGGGTGGCCCTGAGGTTTTGGCCGGAGCACCGGGTGGATAGGAGCACTGTTCACGGATGTTAGGAAACAGACTGGGGAGAACATCGGGTTGGTTTGCGTCATGTTAGCTTGGAGATGCCCACTGGACTTCGAGGTGGACATGCCAGTAGATAGTCGGGAAGAAAAGGCGTCTGGAGTTCAGGGGAGAAGCCCAGGCGAGACAGAGGAGGGTCGTGATGGTATTTGAAGCTGTGGGCATAAAGAGGATGTGGGGTGCCCACGGTCCAGAGAGCCAGTGGCCAGGACTCCAAAACCTGCTGGCGCTCCTTCCACTCCAGCAGGTGTTCACTTCCGGGCGTGGGGAACACAGACGGCTTTGCTTGAGGTATAGGGGGGGCCATAAGAATGGGGGGGCAAGGAGCAGCCCCTGAGAATAAATTTGGAAACAGCTGAGATCCTTCCAGTGTGGGCTGCCCACCCCCCAACCCTATTGCCTGTCCAGCTGGACAGGCCCTTGTCAAGCATGGAGTCCTGTCCCCTGCCCATTGCACAGATGGGGAAACTGAGGTCCAGAGGAAGGCAGGGCTGGGAACTCTGCCTGACCTTTCCACCAGTCTCAAAGGTGGGCTCCTACCTGAGCCAACTCAATGGTTGAGTTGAAACGATCCAACAGACAATTTGGAGGCCAGGTGACATTTCCCTTGAGGTCCTCAGATGGAACTGGGGCCTGGGGTCTTCCCTCCAGGGCTCCACGTGAGGCCACACTGGCCTCATGCCTGCCTCCACTCCTCTCCAGCCCAGCCCCGGCCTTTAGGACCCCACTAGGTCCCTGGTTGGGCAGCCTTGAGGCTGGTTCAAGTCGTGGCTCCTGCCCCGTAGCCACCATCGAGTCCACCCCCTGGCCTCTGCCCAGACCACCCAGCGCCAGGGCCTGGTGGAGCCTGGCGGGCCGGCGGGCAGTGCTCCCAGGCTGGCCAGCCGCGGTCTGGCTCCGCCCGAGGGGCTGTGGCCTGGGAACCACTAAGCTGGCTCCTCAGGGAAGCGGCTGGGATCTCCAGAACAAACAGAACAAACCGCAGCCTCCCCCAGCCCCAGCCCCACCCCCGGAGGGGAGCTGCCTCTGACCCCCCCCCCATTCTTGACCAGTGGAGAAGGAGCAGCATGGCTGTGACTGGGAGACTCAAGGGGTCCTAGGCGCCCCTCAGAGCCCCTCAGGGGGAGGTCTGACTGAGCTGGGGTGGGCCACACGTGCTCAGTGCTCAGCCTCCGACAGAGAACAAAGCCCGGGATCAAACCGATCTGGGTTCACAGCTGAACTCTGCCACATCCTAGCTGAGTGGCCTTGGGCAAGTGACTGCACTTTTCAGTTTCCCCTCTGAAAAATGGCCCCGATAGCCCTCGCCTCCCAGAGCTGTGGTGACGTGACCTGGAGGGAAAGAGCCCGGCTGCTCAGGGCATGGCATACAGTAGGTCCTCAAGGGCCATCAGTCTCTGCCCCATCACTGGCTCCACGGGAAGCCAGGACAACCCCCGGGAGTCCTGGGCCTGGGGCAGGCCGGGACAGCCTCGCTGATTCACAGCAGCTGGGACGTGGGGAGCATCTGACTTCACTAAAAGCCGCAATTAGAGCCCAATTTTCAGAAACGCTGTGTTAGTTCTTCCCAGGGCCGGTGTGATTATAGGCTCGGAGCTAAACCGTTACTAACAGGATGACACAGAGAGGCAGGTCCCTTCCAGGGCACGGCGAGACCCCCGCACTCTTGCTGCACAACTGGGGAAACTGAGGCCCGCGCAGGAGGAGACAAACGGAAGCTCACACTGCAGGCTGAAGCCGGGCTCCCGGAGGCAGCTCCAAGCTCCCGCCCTACCTCCTGCTCCTCTCTGAAGTCACTGCGGCATCTAGAAGCTCCTGGCTCCTTGGAGGAGCCACATGCCTTGAAAAGGAAGGAATGGGGGCTGACATGGCTGAAGCCCCCGTAGGAAGTGGGACCTGCCAGGATAGACTCACTGTGACACTCCTGGGGGCCCGCTGGCCACTCCCTGCCCAACCCTCAGGGGCCTTGAAATGATGCTGATGCTACGAGGACGCTCCCTCTCGTGAGGCCTTCGCTGTGGGCAGGCCTCGCTTCGCATTCTCGCAGCAGCCCGCCAGGGAGCTGCCTGTGTCCCCGCGACTCACTGCACAGAAGGGGGAAGGGGTCGAAGCGGCTGGCTCTGGCACAGGTGTGTTGGCCTTGGGGCTGGCGAGCTGCTGGGGCCCTCGGGCCCGCACGGGTCTGCACTGAAGCCCAGGAGCCAGGGAGCGAGCCAGTGAATCAGAGGCTGCGTGAGGGACTCTGCCCTGGGCAGGGGTGCGGGGGCCACAGGCCTCTCCCTGGCTGCCCGCTCCGGGGAGACTCCTGAGATGAACGGCCTGCAGGAAAAGGCCCATGTCACCTCCCCCAAAACAAGGGTCCCCCACTTTCTGGGTCCTAGGAATATCCTTGGCTGCCCAATGACCCCCTCCAAGAAGGCTGAGAACACCCCTCTGGCCTAACTCCCCCCTTTAGTCCCAACCAGAGCCAGAGGTCACCCTGCCCATGTCCCTCCCCAGCCTGCACGCTGGTCCAGGCAGAACTCCAAGTCGGGTTTGGGGTCTGGGTGGGGGTGAGGCAAAAGGAGAGCTGGTATCCTCTCTCCAGTCCCTCTGTGACCCCCCGCAGCTCACTTGGGGGAGCCCCTGGGGGGGGGCAGTGCACTCCAGTTGGCTTCAAGGAGCTTGGGAGGTAGGGAGCTAGAGCCCCCTGCTGGCTGGTGCTCCCTCCCCCGCACCCCCATGGGGAGGGGGAGGGAAGGTTTATTCAGTTACCAAATACTGATGAGGCCCCTACTGTGTGCCAGGCCCCCCTTAGGCCCCGGGGCTCCACAGAGAACACACACAGACCCTCCCTCCTGATGTCTGTGGTCCCCCTGAGGAGGTGACTGATGTGTCCCCCCAGGCCCCCAGGACTGTCCCCACCCCCGGAAATGGAAAGCTTCCTGTGGACAGGAGGTGCGCCTCCCGCCTCAGCCTGGCATTCCCCCAGGGCACGGCTGCAAAACCCGCCCCAGGGGTGGGCTCCGCGTCCAGAAACCAGACGTTCCTGAGAAACCTCCCCTCTCTCTCCACGGCCTCCCTGGACGGGCTGCCACCTAAAATATAGGATGCCCAGTGAAACCCGCATTTCAGATAAACAAGCAATAATTTTTAGTTCAAGTAGGTCCCAAATATTGCATGAGGTATACTTAAGCTAAAAATTATTCCTTGTTTATCTGGAACTCTGGTTTCGCTGGGCTCCATGTGTTCCTACTTGCTAAATCTGGCAACCCCGTCCCGGAGCTCATTCCTGCTGTCACCTGGCCTGGCCAGATGGCCCAGGTCGTGCCTGGACACGGCCCCTGCCTGCCCAGCAGTCCTATTGGCCCCCAGGACTTCTGTCCTCCCCCCACTGTGTCCTACCTGCAACCCCAGCTCCCAGGTGGACACCCGCGCCCACCTGGTGGGCACAGGCCAGCCTATGGGCCGTCGGGAGTGCTCCTGGGCCTCCTGAATGATGGACCAGAGAAGGAGGGGGGCAGAGCCGCAGCTGTAAAGAAGGACTGTGTGCACCAGAGACTGAGAGGCAGAGACGCAGAGAGAGGAACGTGGAGAATGAGCAGAGACAGTGGAAGTGAGTCAAGACGGACCGCTTGAGGTCCCCAGAACTGCTTCAGGGAGACCAGTACAGGGGCTGGAGGGTCCTGAGAGCCCAGGAGGTTTGTTAGCCCTGAGTGGATGGAGCAGAGGCTGTACCCTGAGCGGGCAGGGCCTGGCAGGCAGCGTGGGGTCTCCTGCACCTCTGCCCAGAGGTGGACATTCTCCCCAACTCCTGCTGCTCTCCCCTCGCCCTGCCTCCCAGGGGCAAACACAGGGACATTCATGGCTTCCCGGAAGGGCCCATGGGGCAGCCAGAGTGGCTTTTAAAATTAGCTTCGCTAACCAGATCTGGTTATTTCAGGAGGCTCCGTCCCCGGCTGTCCCCTTGGCAGGGCGGGTGCAGGGAGGGACCTCCACATTCCAGGGTCCCTGGTTAAGCACCCCTGTGGCCTGAGCAGCAGAGCACGTCCAGGTCCCGATGCCCTGGCACTGGGTGAGCCATGGATGTGGCTGTCTCTTTAGCAAAGTGGCCCCAGGGTAAGCCACGGATATGCAGGGACAGCCCAGCTGGGGGCGAGAAGGCAGGGGTGGACCCCTCCTACTAGGCACGGGTTCTATGCCAGGTGCTCCAGAGACCATGACAGCCTCCTCATAGCAATGGGCAGGTCTTTGTCCCCATCTTACAGGTGAGGAAACTGAGACCTAGAGGGACAGGTCCTAGCTCTGAGGCAGGGTGACGGGGACGCCAGGTCAGCCAGGCACCCAAGGCCCTGCACGGGAGGCCTCTTGCCTCCTGCGTCTGGAGAAACCTCTGGCTGCTATTTCCACCACCAGAGTTATTTCTAAGCAGAGTCCAGCACTTTCCGGAACCTGGTGCCCCCCACCCAAGCCCTAATTCCAGCCTCGGGGCAGAGTCCTGGCTTGCCCTCCCCACCTCAGAACCCAGGGCGAGCATGGAATTGGCACGGGCACAAGAGACACAGTGCTGGACACTTTGATCTCAGAGGCCACACTCGTCCTTGGCCTCCATTGGCCCCACCTTGGAGCCTAGCGGAGGGTTGGGTAGGGTGGGGGCCTGGGCTGAACCCCGCCCAGAGAGACTGCCCTCCCCACACATGGAGACTGGCACAACCTGGGGCAAAGGCAGGTACTGCTGGCCAAGCTGCCCCTTCGTTGGCCACAACAGCCCCCAGAGCCCTGGCTCAGCTGCGGGTCCGAGCCGTGGGGTGGGGTGGGGCATGTCATAAAGGGATACACGTGGGGGTGCCTGAGTTCTTTTACAAAAGGATCGTCAACCCCAGTAAAACCAGCAGCTGAAGCTCAGGGAAGCAACTGATAGTCATCCACCCTCAGATCCTCACATCAGTCGTCTGGGCCCGGCCGGCTAGTCATTCCATCCTCTACGGGGACAGCTGACCCCACAGCCTCTGATGTGGGTTTTGGATGTGGTCCCCATTCATGGCTCGTCATCCCCCGCCCCTGCCCTCATACACAGGATTTTTGGTGCCCATCATCGGCCAAGAACTTTATGAACTATCACTTTACTGAATCCTCACATCAGGGTACCAAGGTCAAGACTATTAGCATTCCCACTGTACAGATAAGGAAACTGAGGCCCAGATGGCCTAAGTCACAGAGCGAGGAGGTGAATGACCTCTGAGCCAAGCTCTTGACCTCAGTGCTACACTGTGGCTACTGGCCCTTTGGGATGGGCTGGGAGGGGACAGGGGAGAGACTGAAGCAGGTTCTGAACAGCCAGCACCCAGGAGGGGGCACGAGGGATAGAGAGCAGGGGTGAGGCAGAGCAAGGGAGGGGGCTGGGCTAGGAGGGACCCACTGAGCTCAGGGCAGCCTAGAGCCAAACTGAGATGCGTGGGGCTGGGGCTTGGTTGTGAGTCAGGCCCTGGGTGGCTCAGAGACATCTGAGGGTCCCAGAAGGGCCCTGTCAGGAAAATATGGCAGCCCCTGGGTACACTCAGCATTGTCCTGGGGAGGAGGAGGGGTGCAGGGGGGCAGGGATGGGCTAGGAAGGCCAGGAATTGGGTGATCTCACCAGAACCCAATTCTGTGCCCACACCCAAGCCCAACATCCCCCAACTCTCCCCAAACCTGTTTTTCCTCCCATCCTCCACGCTCAGAGAAGGACCCCTGTTCACCCAATACCCAGGCTGGACCCCTGAGAGCCCCCTCAACCCCTCCCACAGCTCCACATCCCATCAGGACTTCCATCCAAATGCTCAGACCTCCTGACACCCTCCAGGCCACCTGTGTCCCCAGCAGCCTCCTTGACCCTGTCTGGCCAGTCTCCCAGCAGCCACTGCTTCTTTTCACAGCAATCCGTTTCAATTTCTCAGTGGCTCCCCGTTGCCCTCAGCATGGAGTCCCAGCCCTTCGGCCTGGCATTCAATGCCAAGTGATACTTAGCCTCATCTCTATCCATCTCCCTGTCCTTACATCGTCACCTTCCTGTCATCCTGGCTGCTCCCTTCCCAATCCCAGGCACTCTCTCCCCTCCACACCTTTGCATCTGTAGTCCTCCCCCAGGGACACTTTCCAGGGTGCTTAGGTAGCACTGCTAGTCTTCCTCATGCCCCCTCACCGGGCTCCGCCCCCACCCTTCGTTGTAACTGCCCTGCCCTGTGAGTGCCTCCCAAGTTGAACGGACTCGTCCCTGACCGTCCTGTAAGCGATCCGTCGTTGCCCCCTGGTGGTCACATAGGGGAACGTCTTGGCTTCACTGAGCATGAGCAGGAAGTTGATCACTGAGCGTCCACCATATGCCACAGGTGTTGGATACGTACCTGACCAATGAATCCTCATAATGAACCCTCGGGGAGGTTATTGCTCTTGATCTCCCACTTTACGAAAGTGGAAACTGTGGCCCAGAGAAGCTAGGAAGTGTCCCAATGCCTCCCTACCAGGAGATGGTGTCGGGGCTCAAACCTGGGTGTGCAGGATTCAAAGCCCTGTTCTTCCCCAGGTGGAGAAGGGGGCCCCGTGGGGAGGAAGCCATCTGTGGTTTGGCCTTGAAGGTGCCCCCAGAACCAGCCACTCTGGCAGAGGGCGGCAGGCTTCCGTCATGTTGGTGTCACTGAGACTACCTGGGGTCCCTCTGGGCAGGGTTCACGCAAAGCCAGGTCCAACTCAGGGTACAATAGCGATAAATAGAATTTATTTTGTACAACTGTTACGGACATACACATGGCCACAGGGGCTTCCAAAATGAGTGTTGGAGCTGGAAGGCTGGCCTTTGGCGTGGCGCCTAAAAAGTGTGGACAGACACACACAAGGATGTGGACTCACAGCAGCTGTGCCTGGCTGCCCCCTCCATGGGAGTGGGGGGGGGCACAAAGGCAAGACCTGTAACTCTAAACCAGCCGAGACCCCTAGGCCTGGAGTGCCTGGGACATGGGATGGCAGGGGTAAAGCTGGGTGCTGGGTGCTGGCTGAGGAGTCAGGCAGGTCCCCTCCCCCCACAGGGGGGTCACTTGTCTGTCACATGGAGGCAGTGGACAGGGCATCGGCAGATACTAGTAGAGCTTGAGGGTCCAGGAGGGGCAACAGGCATAGCCAGCTCCCTGCCCCTCAGCCCACCTGGGGCCCCAGGGACCCAAGAAGCAGGGTAGGGTGAGGGAAGGCCCCTGGGAGACAATCCCCTGTCCTGTGGCAATTGCATGGAATCACAGTCTTTAGTAACCTCTGAAATAATTTTGTCCATTTACAGCAGAGGTGCCCAGAGAGGGAAAGTGACTTACCCAAAGTCACACAGCAGAACCCATATTGAAAGCCCAGACTCAGGACTCCCAGCCCAGTGCTCATCCCACATCTCATATCCCGCTGCCCGTAGGCTCTGTATGCACTGAGATATCTCAATCTCCCCCTCCCATCTTGCTCCTCCTGAGTCCAGAGGGGCATCGAGCTGTAATGGAGGGCTCAAGTGGGGGCAGGTCTGGCCTGGAGTCTTGCTTCAACTGACCACTCCCTGTCCCAGCCCAGCCCCCCAGCCCAGGGTGTGGGGATGATGCCAGCAGCTTCCTCGCTCTCAGATCCAGATGGCTCCACCCAGTGGGCCAGGGGGAGGGATGGGAGACAGGGGGCAGCCCACAGGCTGGCGGGGGCCTTGCAGGGCAGAGGTCCTGTCTGCCTGGATTTGACACAGCAGCTTCACCTTGTGCTCTGCGACCTCACCTGCAGGGTAAAGGGAGATGGAGACACCACGAAGCAGGGGGACAGGAGCGAGAGGTCCCACCCTTGGAGTTCCAGGCTCTGGGTCTCCCATCCCACTGGGAATCCCCCCAGGCCCCTCCCTTCCAGCAAATCCCAAGTCCCTCTCGGGCTCCCATCAAATCCTCCCACAACTTATGGATGGAAGTAAGGCAGCATTTATTAGCCCCATTCCACAAATAAGGAAATTGAGGCCCAGAGAAGGGCCACTGACTTCCCCAAGTCACCCAGCATCTGAGTGGCAGAGGATCTGAACCCAGACACACAGCTCTCAGCCCAGACAGGGGACAGAAGAACAGGAATGAGTTGACCCCTCCCCAACCCCATCCCCGCCCACTCCCCACCAAACAAGAGCTGAGGGTCGGATCTGACCTGCTCAGTCACCTTCCGAGGGGGAGCCTGGCTAACAGCCCTGCACAGATGGAGGACGGCGGTGAGGCAGGGGGCAGGACAAGGACAGCATGGAGCAGGAGACACAGGCAACAGAAGTCACTGGCTGTGCCCCAGCCCGACCAGCCCAACCCCCAGGCCTAGGGGGGACCTCTCGGCCAGTCCCCACCCTGGCTCCTCCAGCGGCTGCACGTACCAGCTGGGGTGTGTGCTGCTCAGCCGCTTCCAGCTGGATCTTGATCTCTGGACACGCAGGGTCCCCCGACTTGCCAGCATCTGGGTGGGGTGACCGCGAGGGGCCTGGGGAGGGGGGCAGGAGGGAGCCACCTCACTGGCCGCGGGGAGGCACCAGGGAGATGGGCATGATGTGTGGTCTGCACTAGTGCTCCCCAACCTTGCCATGCCCCTCCCTCAAGGGACCCCACCTAACCCCCTTCTTTACCTCCCACTCATCGTCCAAGACCCTTCCAGAAGTCACCAGCCCTCCAAGCCACCTCATCATCTGAGGCTAAGTAACAACCCCCCCACGGTTCCCACCTGACGTGACATCCCTGCCACTGGGGCGTGAGAAGGGGCCTCAACCTTCTGTGCCCAGCCCCGCCCCCCTCCTGCCACAGGGGCGGCCCTGCCTGGCAGGAGAGCAGCCCCGGGCCTGGTACCTGGGGAGCTGCCCCCACTGGTCGTGCTGACACTGTCCTCCAGCCACGTGCTGTAGATGAAGGAGTCCCGCTTGTGGGGCGTCCCTGAGGACGAGATGCTCTCCTGGGGATGGAGGGAAGAGAGAAGAGGGAGGTTAGACCTCGTGCAGGCTGGGCTCTCCCCGTTCCCCAAGTCCCTACCACCCCACTTCAATCTACAACCCCCCAAGGATGGTGACCCAGCAATGTCTGCCCCAGGGAGACCACAGGATAGAGTGGGAACAGGCACATACTACACACTCCCATTCATTCACTCAACAGTCACTGATGTGTTCCTGGCCACGCCACCAAGAGATACAGAGCTTGGTTGCTGCCCTCAGACAGCTCGAAGTCTAGGAGGCAAGGCAGGCTGTGAAGAGCCTGTTCTAGTTCTAGATTCCTCCTGCACTGTTCCCTGCCGCACCCAGAACAGGACCTGGCAAGGAACAGGTGCCCGGTGAATGTGTGCCGAACCAAGAGTGACAAAAGTATGCTAAGGGCAAAGCCCAGGGGTCTATGAGAGCATAAAGAGGGGTTCCTAACCTACTCTAGGACTAGAAAATCAGGGAAGGCTTTTAAGAGGAGGTGATGTGAGGCTGAGCCAAGAAGAATGAGTAGGAGTCAGTCAGACAAAGGGAAAGGAGGAGGCAGGAGGGGAGTCCAGACAGAAAATGGTACGTGCAAAGGTCCAGAGGTGAAATACGCCTGGTACTTTGGAGGACTGCAAAGGAGCACAGAATGGCTGAAGTGGTAAGAGATGAGGCTGCGGAGGGAGAAAGGGAGAGAGTGACTAGATCCTCAATGGTCTCAGAGACTGGGCTCTCTATGGGGGCGCACTGGGGAGCCATAGAAGGCTTCAGAGTAGGAGAGGGTTATTCCACATGACTCCTTCGGGCTGGGTCCCTGATCACATCTCAGCCACACGTTTCTACCCAAAGCATCTCCAGGGACCAGAGAATCCCCACTGCCGGGCCTCTCACCAGGCCTGTGTCGTCCCCATCCACACCCTCCGTCTCCTCCACCACGCTGGCGAAGCTGCTGGCACTGGACGAGGAGCGGGAGAAGTCCTTCAGCACCTCTGCTCTCTGGGCCGCTGTCTCCGCTCTGCCACAGACAGCGTCCCATCAGCCGGCACCCACTCAGGGCCCGTCCTGCCCCAGCCCCCTGCCCTCCCCGTCAGGGAGCCCCTTCTGCAGCCGGCCTAGCACCGCTGCAGTTGCTTTAGAGCTTTCCGGCCTCTGAGCCTCCTCCCGCCACTGTCCTTAGTACGTGGAACTGAGCCCTCCCCTGCTCTAGAGAAAGTCTTGTTTCCTTGACTTGGTGCTCAATGCAGTGCATGTTTGCTCTGTGCCAGGCCCTGTCCTAAGTGCTTTTACCTGAGTTGTCTCATTGCTATCACGATTACACCCATCTCACCGATGAAGAGACCCCGCGGCACAGAGAGGGGAGGCACCCAACCCAAAGTCACCCAGCTGTAGGTGGGAGAACGGGCAGGACCTAGGCCTCCCAACTCCAGTCTGCTCTCTTAGCTCTCTCACGATTTTGTTCCACGCTCAGGCCCTTTGTGTCTCTTGGCTGGAGTCTCCCTCTTTCCCTCAGGTCCCCAAAAGCAAATTCATTTCAAAAACCAGCGAACACAGCCCCCTACACAGGGAGGCCCTCCCAGATTCCTCCGCGCATGGTAGGTGGCCCTCCGCGCTCTGGGTCCTGCGTGCCTTATCTCTCGCCATCCCTGCCTCCCTCTCCTGCTCCTCTGTCCTTTAGTCCACGTGGAGTCTTCTCGAAGTCCCCAGAGCCAGTTCAGAGGAGACTCAGCCAACAAGCGCTGAAGGAGCGTGCAGCCTGCTCGCTGGGGTCCCCGCCCCTTCATGTGGGCCTGACCCCGTACTCGCTCGGCGCTAATGCACTACCCTTCTTTCTGCCCTTCAAGCATGGCACAGGGCCTCGGCACTGGCTGCGCTTCTGACCTGGAACCCTCTTCCCTCTGCCACGCCAGTCCTGCAGGGCTGACTCCTCACTCAGCTCTCAACTCAAACCTCATTCCTTTGTCAACGTCGTCACTGAGCACCCACCCGACCCTATCATCACTCAGTCACTCTGGCGAATCTCCAGCTTTGTTTTCCTCTGACCACCACTATCTGGAGAAAGCTTGTTAGGTCACGCTACACTGGGCCATCGTCACCGCTGTATTCCAGAGGAGGACCTGAGGGGGTGCCCAGGCCTCCCCAGTGCCCTGGTGTGGCAGTGTCAACGCTACGGGCAGCGCCAGGCCCAGGCAGAAACGGAAAGGACGTGCCCACCACCCACAAGCCCCCTGCCCGGTGCACCCCGAGCCCCAACCTGTTCTTGGTCGTGGGCATCTCCGGCGAGCTCTGAGTAGAGGAGTTCTCTGACTTGGGCTCCTGGGAGACGTGCCCGCTGTCTGGGGTCTTCCGGCCAGCCGGGGGGCTCTCCCTGTGGGGCACATGGGGGCGGTGGGGGGATTCAGCACTGGGCCTGGCATCAAGGGTAGAACAAGGCCCAGGTGGTGAAAGCGGGTCATGGGCCTCTCCTGCCTCTTGCTCAGGGGCCAACCAACCCCAGAGCCATCTCTGCAGAGCCCTGGCCAGGCCCAGGCAGGTGCCGTGGAGCACCTACGTGAGACAAGACACCCCAAGTCGTCCTTTCCAAGGGAGCAGGCATAAGTATCCCGTTACGCATCAGGAACGAGATGGGAGGGAACCCGCCCAGGAATGCACCACTAGGGATGGCAAAGCCGAGACTAGAACCCAGGATTTGTGGGATTCTGGGCTCTCGTGGCCCTGAGGACAGTGCCAGCACCATTCCTGAGCCTCAGTGCACCCACCACCCTGCTTCAGATGCATTACACATAGCCTTGCAGCAGCCTCGTGCTGTTGGTTATGTTCTTATCCTCATTTTCCAGATTGGGACAGTGAGGCTCAGAGAGGTACAGTGACTTTCCCAAGGTCACACAGCCCCAGGGTGGTAAAGACAGGATTCAAACCCAGGAACTACCCCCTGTCTCTCACGGGGTGCCCTGTTGCTAATGTGGCATGCTGCCCTCCCCTGCCCCCACAGATGCACTCACAGACCCCCACAGACCAGGCCGCCCCTCACTGGCTGTGTGCCCTGGGCCAGACCCTGAGCCCTCTGACCTATAGCGTTCTGCGTCACAAGCTGTGGACGCCAGGAAACCAGCAGAACTGCTGGGTGGAGGAAAACGGGTCACATCAGGTGACGAGCTGACTGACCCTGGTGCCCAATGCACCGCAGGCACTGGATCAGACAGCTGTCGCTAGAGGGGGCAGAGCGGCAGAAAGGTGGGCACTCCCTCCTCCCTGCTTTGCTTTGTCACTGAATGGGGGTCAGGGGAAGGGGTCAGAGGAGACCCAAACCCAGCCGCCCGCTCCACCCACCTTTTCTCCTGTACTTCTTGTATGTTCTCGATGCCAATGGCACTGCTGCGGCGAGAACCGAACGGGCCTGACTTCTTCCTCGTCGGGCTCTTCCCAGGGACAATCAGTGACTGCGGAGAGAGGCCCCAACTCAGTGCCCACCTGTCCTGGGAGCCCCGGTGCCCTCACATGCCACCATGGGCCCTGCTGCCCCAGGCCCTGAAGCAGAGGCAACGAGCAAGAAAGAACGAGAGAAAAATGTCTATCTCCAGAGACAGCCCTAATTTACAGAGAGGGAAGCAGGCCCAGTGAGGGCAAGGGCCCCCCGCCCCAGATCACACAGCAGGGCTGGGCCCGCGGGGGCGGCAGACACTGGGCTGGGATGTGAGGAGGCCATGTCCTCGGAGTAGCTTCCCCTTTGACCACCTCCACCTCCAGGGCTTTACATGACCTGCAGCGCAAGGGCAGTGGGGAGCGAGGGGACACAGCCACCCAAGGCCCTGCCCCAGCCAGCTCTGCCTGCCCTGCCTCAGAATCTCCAAACTGGCTGGGGGAGGTCCTGGGCCAGCAGTTGACAGAGACACCCCAGTTTCCACACACACTAGGGTGGGATGCACCAGAAGCATGCCCCCTGCTTCTCTGGGGAGGCAGGAAGGTGGGCCCCAGGGAGGCATGGAGGGGCAGGGACCCCCTCCCCCCAGGCCAGTTCATGGTGGGGAGAGGGGGTCAGGGCAGAGGAGACAGATGGCGGCTCCGTGCAGAACCAGCGATATTGGGGGACGTGCAGCTTGGCATAGGGTCTTTGGGTACCAGATCCTGGCAGGGACTGGGCCAGGGTTCCAGGGACCAGGGCAGGGCCAAGGTACCAGGCCCCAAAGCAGGTGCTGAGCGCCGTCAGAGCTGCCGGCACTCCATCCAGCACACCCCTGGGCCTGTCCCGGGGAAAGGAAGGCAACGTCCCCAATATGGCCTCCGTCCTGGGAGCGAGCAGAGAACAGCGCGTGCAGGCAGCCTCCAGAGCCGGTAGCCCCGCGGGCGACAACCTCTTCCACGGTTCCTATGCCTATGGCACTGCCCCGGCGTCCGAATCTACTTGAATTTTTCCCAGGAATAAGCAATGACTGGCAAGCAACAGAGGGCAGGGCAGAGATAGACAGACAGACAGAGTCAGAGAAAGAGATGGCGGGAGAGGAAGACACAGAGGTGGGGCAGGGAAAGGAGGGAAAGAGACAGAGAAAGGAGGGAGTGGGGCAGGGGGTTGGGAGAAAGACAAGGCCAAAGAGGGGAAGGAGAGGAGGTGGGAGGAGAGACAGAGGATGGAGGAAAGACAGATAGACAAATAGATGGTTATACAGAGACAGGGACACACAGGGGGTGGGGGTGCCCAGGAGACAGGTGCAGAGTGAAATACAGACACAGAGATGGGCCCAGGGAGTAAGACAGACAGAAATGGGAAGGAAGGGGGAGGCAGAAAGGAAGAAGCAAAGGAGAGGATAGTGGGAAAGAGGAGGAGAGGGAGTAAAAAGACAGGTGCCAGAGGAGAGAAAAAACATAAATGTGCAAGAAGGTGGAGAGTGGCCAAGGGGAAGAGGAGAGGAGAGGGGACAGAGAAGTGAAAGGAAAAACAAGGAAAGAGGAGGGAGTAGAAGGAAAAGAAAGCAACATGAAGAGGGGAGAGTTGTGCAAAAACAAAAACAGAAATGGGTCTGGTTACTGCCATGGTGGGTGCTACTGGCCTGGCCCTGTCCCCAGGGGCCCCTACAGCCACCCACCGGAGGCCGGGCCACTCTAGGCAAGGAAGGGAGTGGCTTGTAAACTGGGTTGGGGGCAGGGTAGGCTTGATGACTGCTGGACAGCAAAGGGCCGGCCTTGCTCCCATGGCCTGGCAGGGATTGGGGGGGGGGGTGTCCTCCTGCTACAAGTGACAATGCGTTACAATACTGAACACAGGGCTTGGCATGCAGCAGGCAGTCAATAAATGATTGATGGAGGAAGGGAAGGAGGGAGGACTTGAGGGAGGGGCGGGAAATGGTGGGTGAATGGGTGGATGATGGATGATGAATGGATGGATGGATGGATTGGTAGATGGATGGTGGATGGATAGATGGATGGTGGATGGATAGATGGATGGATGGATGGTGGATGGATGGATGGATGGATGGATGGATTGGTGGCTGGATGGTGGATGGACGGATGGCTGGATGGTGGATGGATGGATGGATGGTGGATGGATGGATGGATGGTGGATGATGGGTGGATGGGTGGATGGTGGATGGATGGATGGATGGATGGACTGGTGGATGGATGGACTGGTGGATGGATGGATGAGGAGTGGAGAGCAGAGCCATGGATGCAGTACTGGGGGTGGCCACTAGGCGGCGGAAAGCAGACAGGCCCACACTTGAAGGTCTTATACCATTCAGCACACCCTCCTGCAGTATTAGTAGCAGAATCCCACAGAGCCTGGCAGACAGTAAATAACCACACAGTAGGTGCTCACTCAGAAGACACTCACACAGAAGCCCAATTCTTGACACACAATAGGTAGTCACAACCACAGAGGCCTAGCACACAGTAGGTACTCACATAGCAAGCAGCCTAGGGCCCAGCACACGGAAGTAGGTGCTCACAGAGTAAAAGGCTGATACAACAGCACACTTCCTGACACACAGCGAGTATTCACTGATAACCAGGCTTAGCACACATTATGTGCTCATTCGGCAGTCCATTTCCTAACATATAGAAGGTTCTCACACAACAGCCCAGGAATGGGGCACACAGTAAGTGCATACAGACTTTATGCCCACACCACAGCCCAGGACCTAACACACAGTAGGTGCTCACAGAAACCCAGGGTCAGGCCCACAGTAGATGCTCACAGAGGACATATCTGGGACACAACACAGGTCCTAACACACAGGAGGACCTGCATATCAGAGTGAGGCACACACAGGTGCTCACACGGAAATCCAGGTCCTGATGCACAGTTGTGTCCATAGCCTGACACACAGTAGGTGCTCCTAGAACCTCAGAGCTTGACAGTAAGTGCTCATACAGCAGCCCACGTCCCAGTACACGACAGACAGTAGGTGCTCACTTAGGAATGCAATATAGAGGCTGCCCCAGAGCTGCCCTGCAGAAAGTTACACCCAAATAAGGGGCCAGGAGGGGAGAGGGCCAAGGAGCTGGGCAGGAGGCTGCAGGCTCTCGGCACACCAGTGCCATGGCCTGGGCACTGGACCCCTCTGGAGAGCAGTGGCTAGACTGAGTCTGGTGCCCGGGATGGGCGACCCTTGGACAGCAGGGCAATGTGGGGAGGTGGGGCCAGGCCTTACAGGCAGGGGGGAGCTGAGGGCCCCCAGTGGAGGGCACTCACTATTCCAGCCGCCTTGGCCAGGTCAGGGTTGTTGGGTGCGAAGCTCCCACTATGGCTGGTGGACACGGTGTTGGGCTTCTTGTTGCTTAGTCCCATGGCATCCATGGACTGGCTGCGGCTCCGGATGACCCTCTGTGAAGGTGTGGGTGGGGGTGTAGGAGGCACAGGCTTCATAAGCCCTCCCCTCCCCCCACCTCGAGTAAACCCAGGAGCCCAGGCCCCTGGTCACTCCCCACCTATGCCACTCCAGGTGACCCCAGGAAGTCCCTACCCATGAGACCACACAAGCGTCAGGACCACATGGTGCTAAGGATTATTGAGGCCTTGGCTCTGCCACCAGCTTTCTGGGTGACCTTGGGCAAGCCACTTCACCCCTCTGAGCCTCTGGGCCTCTCATGTGGTTATTGTGGGGACTGCAGAAAATATAGGGTCAAGGCCAAAAGAGTGCACAGAGAGCTCTCCAGAAACCTCCGTTTCTTCCTTTTACAAAGCCTTCTTACAGCTTTTTTCCTTCTTTCTTTTCTTCCCTCACTTTTCTCAGCCAGTCTATACTGAATGCTTACTATGGGGGCAGGAGCTCGCTATTTGCTCTCTCACTCGATCCGCCCGAGGCAGGCACTATCGCCGGGCCCATTGTACAGGTGCTGAAACTGAAGGACAGCTGAGTCTGGAACCCACTCCACACCCAAATCCTTCGCTGTGGATTCTGCTGCCTACCCAGATCCACTCACTGTTCAGCACCCACCACATGTGGAACCACTGGAGCCCTCCCTCAAAGAAGACACCAGGCCCCTGCTCACCCCACCCCCGCTGTGTCCAGTGGGCCGAGGCAGGCTCTTCTCAGAGCCCGTTCTCAAAGCAGCCTGGGCTGGGCAGCTGGGCTAATCCCCTGATGTGAACCCACGTCTCCAGCTTTGTGGCCTGCTGGGGTGAAGGTGCGGCCCAACCCCCTGGGTTGGGCACCTGGAGGAGGAGAAGATGGTGGCAAAGAAGCCACCTGCTGGAGACCTGCAACCTGGGGGAGGCCAGGCCCTATCTGAGGAGAAAAGAAACTCCCTCCACTGCCTCTCACCTCTGATAACAGTTGCTGAGGTAGAGGGTCAGTGTTTGCATTTGGCTTTTTAACTTCCATTGCACTAGTATAACGGCTTTATAAATTATTTTCAACATGTGTGTGTAAGTTGCCATCACCCTACCTGACAGATAAAGAAACTGTGACCAAGAGAATGACCAAGCTGCTTAGTGACATAGCTGGGATTTGAACCCAGGGAGCTGCTCTGAACACTAAGCTAAACCAGAGGTAGCCCGGGTAGGTCAAACGGGCTGAAGGTCATCCGGGCCAGGTCCCGCTCCTGTGGCCACTCGGTGCACACGCCCTTTCCAGGACCTCTGTTTATTTCCCTCCATCAGGACAGAGGCTTCCTCCCCTTTTCACCTGCTGACCTGGCAAAAGCCACCACCCTTGGCACCAGAAGCACCTTGTTGCCACCCAGAGGGCTCCAACCTTCAGCAGAAATCCCAAGCAGACTCCGCCCCCAAGCCTAAGCCCCACCTCCAACCATGAACTCCTCTCAGAGCCCCACCTCAGCTCCTAACTGCAATGTCACAGACCACACCCCCAAGCCCACCCCAGCCACGCCCCCACGCCCACTCCACTCCCAACACGAGCCCGCCTCTCGTCACCCCCACGCCTTGTCCATACCCCCACCTCTGACCCCAGCCCAGCCAGGTCCGCGCCCCTCAGTGACCAGGGAGCCGCGACCCTTCACCTTGAATGACTCGAAGAATCCGCCGCCACCGCCACCGTTCTCCATCTTGTCCTCATCGCTGCCCAGGCCCATCATGGACTGGCTGTGGATGTGCAGTTCCTCATAGAGCGTCTCCAGGAGCGCGGCCCGGGTCCGCTCCTGTGGGCCAGGGCGTCAGGAGAGACCTGTGTTCGGCCCTTCACCCCACAATTCAAGTCCCTGCCAGCTTCTGAGTGACTGGGGAGAGGGCCGGGGCCCCTGGAAGCTTAAGCCGTCTTCCCTCAGGGTCCTTCAAGATCTGGCCTCGTGTCTCCACCTCCAGTCTTCCCGTCCCCCACGGAATCCTCAGTGCCGGCCTGTCCACCTGCAAGCCTCACGCATCCCTAGGAATGTCTCCGTCCTCTCCCTCGCCCTACTCCTCTGTAAATCCGCACTCCCCCAAGCAGCCCTCCCTAAGGCCAAGGTCTGAACAAGGCTTCTCCCTTCCCAAGGGGCAGGGCTGACATTCTAAGTTGGGAGAAGCTCAGCCCCAGCAGCCCATCCTCACCTCCAGTTTGGCAAACTTCTCTGCCTTGTAGCAGGCATATTCAGCGTTGATCAGCTTTGTCAGCAAGAATTCCTGGAACTCAGGCCCCTGGGAGCCCCCAGTGTGAAGGAGAGGAGAAAAGGGTGGGGGGGGTCAGGAGAACAAAGAGACAAGAAGCTGAGCCCCAATGTGTCAGGGCCCTAGGGGTCACCCTCTTCAGTCCCAGGCCACCTGCTTGGGCTCAGCTCCCCAGGCCAGGCAGCTGTGGGTGCCCACCCTCAGGAGAGCAAGCCCCATAGATGTAAGGGGCTGATTCGGGGTCTTCTACTACCTCAGTCTGGTGTCCTCTGAGAGGTGAGAGAGAAGTGCACCCCCTCCCCAAACATTTTAGAAAACTGTAATTGGCAAAACGATAATACATACAAATAAGGAAAGGCCACAGTCTGCTATGAAAAATGTAAAACTATGATCTAGTTTATTCTGTGAATTTGTAAATACAAGTCACAGTTTTTATTAAGACGAAGAGAAATGCCAGGGTCCAGGTGCAGTTAGGGGAGCCCAGCTGCCCTGCCACAAGGCGGGGCTTCAGGGCCTCCTAGGGCAGAACGTGTGTCCCCTTCCCAGCCCCTCCTCACTTAGCCCTGCTCTGCCCACGACCCAGGCTGGGGGCTGCCTCTCACCTTCCTGAACACAGCCGGGTCCGGGAGTGGAGGCCCAAAGAAGGGGACATCATCTCTGGCAGTAACAGAGACCTGGAAGAGAGGGTAGCCATTCCCATGTCCCCACACCAGCTAAACTCCTAATTCACCTCCCGGTCCTGCCCCTCGCTGGGGGAGGTTCAGTGACTGCTGACTGGGGGACTGACGGTTTCAGCTCCTCCGTCCTTGGCCCTGAATCTGAGTGGTGAGAAGGGGCGCAGGATTTCAGGAATCATCGGGGGTGAAGGCAGACGGGGGGCTAACCAGGCTCTTTGAGGGAAGACTTTGTGGGGCAGAGAAGGCAGGAATGGGAGTCTCCCATCATCAGAGCAAGAGGCGGGCTTCGAGCCTTCCAGACAGTGCCCCCATGTCACAGTGCGTGAAGCGGGGACTGTGGCTGATACCTTGGGAAGCTCTGAGATCACCCACCTTGTAGAGGGGGCCATCAGGCCCCCCGCCCTCAGCCTGCACCACCACGTACGCGTGCAGGAAGTTGGATGCAATCATGTCGGGTACAAAGGGTGTGTTCTCATCCTGGAAGACTACAGCAACGATGTCATTCCCGATGTGCCGCTTCCGCTGCAACTGAGCACAGGGCCACAGGCCTTCCTACCCTGGCCAGAGCGGGGCCACTGGGTGCAGGGGAGGGTGCCGCAGGGGTGGGGGGGTAGGCAGAGGGCATGTCGAAGGATGGGCTTCTCCCAGCAAAAATGTGGTGAGAAATCTGTCTTAAAATTATTTCCATTTTCTTGGAACCCTGTCACAGATGAGGAAGCCAGCCAAGAGAGAAGTGATTCAAGGCCTGATAGTGAGTTAGGGGACTTGAACCCAGGGCTCCTAGTCCCCAGGCCCTACCTCTCAGCCCTTCTCCTGTCTAAATACCCCAACATGGTCTTTCTAGAACTACAGTTTCACTCAGTATATATTCATGTCGATATAAATAAACAAAGAATCTTATTAAAAGAAAATGACTCTACAAGAAAGGAATCAATATTTCCATTTTTCTCACATTACCGTTTGACCCTCCTGGGGTGGATGTGAGATAAGGTAGACAGTCCTGCAGGAAGCTTAGGACAAGGTGACAAATGGCAAGTTCAGCTCGCAGAACATGCGCTACACTTGCTCACCTCCAGGCCTC
Organism: Craseonycteris thonglongyai; assembly: GCA_004027555.1. Lineage (NCBI taxonomy): Eukaryota > Metazoa > Chordata > Mammalia > Chiroptera > Craseonycteridae > Craseonycteris > Craseonycteris thonglongyai. The sequence continues at coordinate 49,722 of PVKE010000613.1, read as the reverse complement.
TGTGGAAGCTGGTCCCCCCACCCCCACACCTGGAACACTCCCCCATTACGTCCAGCTCCTTCACAGCCTCAGAGGCACTTCGTCTCGAGAGCTCTCCCTGACATCCACCTCTGCCGAGTCTAAACCCCCCATGTGACCCCACAGTGCCCTCCACTCCCTATAAAAGTACTAGCACATCTAGGGAGCTCTTGCTGGTACCAGATACTCTGCTAGCCACCGTATGTGCATCCTCACGCACACTCTCCTATGAGCTGGGCCCCATTATTATCCCCATTTTCAAAGATGTGGAAACAGGTTTCCAACAGCTTGTTTCCCCTGCTCCAACTAGAGCCCCAAGCGGGGGGACTGGATCACTTCCATCTTTTCTGTCCCGGGGCCCACTGAGCCTGGTGTGGTGGACACTGAAGGGACAGGTAGGTAGCAGGGCAGGGGGGCAGGGGGGTGGGGGAGTGCCCAGGCTACCTGCTGGGCGTCCCCTTCTGTGTAGGGCAGCTTGGTGGACACGTGAAACATGATCTCCTTGTTGCGGAAGTTGCAGTACACAGACTCGGTCCCCGTCTGGCCATGGGTCACGTCCAGGCCTCCTCGGAACCTGCCCCAGGCCCCCCAGGCCACGGCTCAGTTTCCACCCCGGCCAGGCCTCTGTGGGGCCAGGACGGGGGCTCCCTCCCTGCCCTGGGGTGTGGGTCAGCCTGTACTCCACTTATCCCAGCCATCTGCTCACCCCTTGAAGTCCTGTAGTTTGACCTTCTGGCCAAGAAATTCAAGGAACTCCACGAAGGCAGGGCTTTCCTCGTTGGTGCTGAAGAGTTCCTCCTCAGAGGTCTGGGGACATACAGAGGGTGGAGGTCACAGAGCCGGAGCTCCTGAGCAGCCCCTCCCCACCCCAGAGAAAGCTGGAAGGAGGACCTCCGGCAGCCCGTGAGCTCCTGGGAAACTGGGACCCTGGGGAGGTACTCCCCCTGGAGAAGAGGTTTGAGGTCCCAGATACAACAGCCAAGTGGCTGGGGGAGCAGGGAGGAGGTGAGCACACCTGCCCAAGCTTCTGATAAATGACTCCAAACTTGAAGTTATTGCTGATAACATGCTCGTCAAAGGTGACTATGAGCCGGGAAGCCTGTGGGGAGAGGGCGGTTGGAGAAACCGAAAGCTGTTTCAGTGCTGTTCACTGACTGCTCTTACCACGTGGGGAGCACTGTGCCCCACACTCCACGTGCATCTCCTCATGAATTCTGAGAACAAGCCTGTGAGGGAGACACTTCTGCTGTCCCCATTTTACAGGTGAGGAAACCAAGGTTCCGAGCTTTAGTAACTTGATTAAGGTCAACAGCTTGCAAGTGGCAGAGCTGGGACTAGAACTCAGGTCTGCTGGATTCCAAAGCTCCAGTGCATTGCTCCTGAGTTCTGCCTCTGAGCTCCTGCCCGTATTCTGTAACAGCCCCCTCCCTGGCTCTTCTGGAAAGCCCCTCATCATTCTAGAACAGGCCAAGTCCCACCAACTGGCTGTGGGACCTTGAGCAAGTTCCCCTCCTCACCTTGGGCCTCGGTCTCCTCTCCTGCAACAGACGTAGGATCTAATTTCTGAGACCCCTTCCTTCAAGCACCTGTCCTGGACCACACCACCCCTCAGGGACTCCCATCTTGTTCTACAATTCAGTCAGAGCTACAAGGATTTACAGGTCTTTCAAGGCTCAGCCTCCTCAGGAAGCCCCCTGGCTCACTGAAGACAGAAGGCCCTCCCACTTCTGCCTCACACCCAGCACCCAACACCGGAGCTGGAAATGCAGCTGCTGTCTGTGGGGCAACAGTTAGGGAGGTACCGGTGTTATTCTCTCTCACCAGGTCCCCTCTGGGGTCAGATGGCAAGGCCAGTGGAGCCCCCCGGCTCAGGAGCACAGGTTGCCCTTGGGAGGGTTCCCAAATGACATAGAGTTTCCAGAGGTAAGGCACGCCCCGCAGCGGACAACACTAGGTTTAGAGGCAGACCCTCCTTATCTGCTGTGTATCCCTGGGTAAGACACAAGACCTTTCTGGGCTTCTGGTTCCTCTTCTGCAAACTGTGGACTTTGCAGGGTTATTGTGAGGATTAAATGAGAGAACTCAGGAGAAACACCCTGCACACATCAGGTGCCCAATAAATGCTCAGTCCACTAGTTGCCCACCCACCTCAGTGAGCAGGACCCAGGTCCGGCCATACCTTGGGGTAGAGCACAGGGTAGAATCGATCCACATTCACATCTTCACATACCAGCTGCAGGAGGAGATAAGGGGTGCCTAAGGGTGAGGCCAAGAGGAGTGGGGGGTGTCTGGGGGCCAAGGGCTGGAGGAGGATAGCACCAGAAAAGAGAGGGACCCACCAAGGCTGAAGTAGAACTGTGGGTTCACTCTCGCTCAGAATGGGGTGGAGAGAATTGGGGTCCCCTGTATCCAAATGCACAGACAGGGGACAGGACCCCAGGACACATGGCAGCATGTGGGCATCGTGGGAGCACCTGAGAGGCAGCACCCCAGAGGTGGGGCTGCAGCACATGGCCGGGCCCTGGAGCCAAGGCTGAGCTGCAGCCCAGCTGTGTGCCCGCCTGCAGTGCCCACAGGGGGCCCCGCACGAGGGAGCAGGGGCCTCACCTTTGCCATCTGGACCACATTGGGGAATTCGGTGAGGCAGGAGATGGGGATAACATCGTGGTACGTCCGGCACTTGGTCCTGGGAGGAGAAAGCCCACAGGGAGGGGCTAGGCAGTGGGGTGGGGGGAAGGGAGCCCGCCACCCAAAGTAAGACACCAGGGAGGACCAGAGGTGATGACAGGGGCCAGGCCTGGCTCAAGCACTAACATGCTGTGCAGCCTCAGGCAAATCCCTGCCCCTCTCTGGGCCTCGATTAGAAGAGTGGGTAAAATGAGGGGGGTTTTCAGATGATAAGGACTCAGCCCTCAGTGCTGTCACAGGGCCCCTCACCCCACCCTCACCTGAGTAGCAGCCGCAGGTGCTCCTGGTCCCCGATGACATCATACTTGAGTGAGAAGACAAGGTGGCCCAGGGCAGTATCCAGTGAGTAGTAGTTGAAATGCTCCTGTGGTGGGGTGGGGGCCGGGGGAGGGGATGAGACTGAGTTTGTGGCCTTCAGACGCCAGAACCAAAAAGCCAACTCATTCCCAGATGTGGGCTGGGGGTTTACCAAATGCAGGTGTCATGGCTCACAGCAGACTCTGCACCAGACAGACCCGCATTCTAATCCTGCTCTGCCACTTGCCAGCTGGGCAGCCTGGGAAGGTCACCTCACCTCTCTGTGCCTCAGTTTCCTCGTCTATAAAATAAGAGTGAGGCCCCCTACCTCGTGTGATGGTGGCAGGGACTGAATGAGATAGTGCCTGGCGCAGAGTAGGTAGTCAACAAAGTTTATAGAAATCTTGGCTCTCTGGGTGCTCATCAAAGTCAGGACAACACTTGTATCTCCATACCTGTCTCCCAGCCCTGCCCTTCTCAGGGCCGGGCACACAGTAGGGGCTCAATACAAATACGCCAACAGACTGATTGCTCAACCTGTGGTCCCTGAAGCCAGGCCCGTGAGAACAGGAAGTGAAACATGTCATGAGCATACTAGGTGGCTGACCCGGCAGGTTCCCACCCTCCTGCCTCACCAGGAAAAGCGGCAAGGTGAGAAGAAATACCCCAGAGGGCACAAGGGGAAACTTTGGCAGGGACAGTACCCCCAGAACAGAGCCCAGGGCTGGCACCTCCAGATGAGAAAGCCCAAAGCCAAGGGCCAGGAGCGCTGGGAGATTACAGCCCAGCCTGGCCCATTCTGGGGCTGGCTCCCCAACCACACCCGCCTCAGGAGTCATCCTGGAAGTTAGTCCTGTTTAAACATGAACACCTGTGCTCAGAGGGCAGGAGGAGAAAGAGGCAGGGGCTGGGGCACATGCCCCCACAAATCCATAGTCCAGGGATAGTCTGAGGACACCTGGGGTAGAGAGGCCCCTTGAGCCCTGCCTGGGCACTGGGTGACAGAAACCCCCAAATGCTTGCCATCATCTGCAGAGAGGGAGCGGCAGGCACTTGGCAAGGAGGGCTGCACCAAAGTCCTCAGCGTGGGGAGCTTCCCCACCCCCCTGCCCAAGCCCAGAACAGGACCCAGTGCTTCCCCAGTCACCCCACCTGGAGTCAGGAGATGGCTCTGGCTCTCTGCCAGCCCCCTGGAGCACCCTCCCCTCTGTGCTGCTACCCTGACCCTGGTCATCACGCCTCTGCTGTGTACACTACGCTGAAACTCTGCCTTTTGCAATAAATGTCTGTTGACTGAATGAGTGAATCCACTATGCCACGCTCCCTGAGATCCAGGGCTCTAGGACTGTCACCCAGACCCAGGGCGCCAACACCAGCAGGCCACCCACCTTGCTGAGAAAGTGCTTCCGGTAGATGCGGGCAGTGGGGTTGCACTCGAGCTTCACCTTGGCCGTGGGCGACTGCAGCGGCTCTGTCTCTGGGATGCTGGTGATTTCGTGGTTCGTGCCTTCGATCCAGTAGCCACCGAACTGGGGCAGCAGGATGAGAGGGAAGGGCCCTTCTCGCCCCAGGACCTGAAGGGGGACACAGCTGAGAGCCACCCACACTGCACCCCACCAAAGGCCCCAGGACACCTCCCCAACTCAGACCTAAGGGGGACAGGGGACAACCCAGCACCTCGTCAGTCCCAGACCACATGGCGCCCCAAGTCCCATCCTCAAAGGAGGGGGTGGGGCAGGTAGCGCGGGGGGCATGACCCTGGCAGGGAGGCCGAAATGTTTGGCTCAGAGGCCTTGGGGTCAGAAGGGCTCTGAAGTTTTGAGTCTGCAAAGGGCATCTCCGGCCCCCACTGTGGCCAGACTCCTGACAAGGGAGAGGGAGGACCAGGGTGTCCTGACCCCCCGCGTGAGTGCCCTTAGGGCTTGGGGTGAGGATGGCTTCGGGGGGTCTAGCTGGTTACCTCATGGACGCTCGGGTAGGGAATGTAGTCCTCCTCCGTCTGCAAAACATAAGCAGGGCAGAGGCCCAGCTGGGCTGGGCTCCATGCCCTTCACGTCCAGCCTCCTCAGAATGCCCGTTTGGCCAGGGACCAGGGCTGGGAGTGAGGGGAGGGCCGTGGTCTCCACTCCCCCTCTCGCAGACGTCACAGGTCAGGTAGGGCTTGCCTTGGGGTGGCCGGCGAGGCAGGGGCTGAGGCAGGCTTAGCTCACTGGGTGCTGGCGGCCTCATCAGGGCCTTGTCCTGCCTCCCCAGAGGAACCTCTGGACCAGCGGTTCTCAGTGCAGCAGAACAGCCCAGAGGGCTCATAAACACAGACGGCTGCACCCACCCCTAGCGGTTCTGAGGCCCTGGGCCTCGGTGGGCTCAAGAATTTACATGCACACAAGCTCCCAGGTGGGCTGGTCTGAGGAGCACACTTTGAGAACACCTGCCCTGGACAAAGCATCAGGCTTATGCCCATGAACCTCCTTTAACCCTTATCCCTGCAGCCCTGGGCCCACTGCCCCAGGCCCAGCACCAGTCTGCTCAGATGGCTGGGGTCCCAAATCACCACCCAGAGAACCATAGGCCTGCCTGGAGGGGTTATGCAGCTCCCACCCCAAGAAAGATCTGAGTCTAAACAAGAGCCTTCTAGCATCTCCTCAGTTCCCAGCCTCCTGTCAATCACCTCATGGGAGGATGGGGAGCAACCAGGTCACCCCTCTTCTTCTCCCCACCCCCCATCAGCCTTCGGGGCAGGAGCTACAGGGAGCAGGAGAGCACAAGCCTCCTGGGTCCTGGGTTTGGGTCTTCCTGCAACTGTGATCACAGCGGGCTTCCGGGGAGAGCATGTTACACAGGCTGCCTTGTGAGGGATGGGGCGGCCTGGAGGGGCAGGGTGGGGAGGAGCTGGAACGAAGGCCAATCAAGGGAGGGGTCCTCCACAGGTCAGAGCTTGAGTCGGCCAGGGTGACTTCATCAGGGTGATGGGCAGGCTGCAGGGGTGGGCAGCTGCAGCAGGCCCCACCCCACCTGAGGGAGGGAGTCTTCCCCTCCTTCCAATCCCCCTCCAGGTCCCCAAGCCCTTTGGAGAGGCTGCTCAGGAAGCCCACGGAAGGGTGAGGTGGTTGGGGTTCAAACCTACTTTGAGGGGTGGTGGGAAGGAGCATCGTTGTTCATCCATCCTGCTTCCCTGCAAAGAGAGGGCAACACCCTCGTCACACCCCTCCTTCCAGTACAGCCCCCCACTTGCACCCCTCCCTTGCCGGCAGCAGCACTGCCTGCGCCTGGCTCGCAGCCCTTCCTGTGGAGAAGGGGAAAGCCCACCGGTGTGGGGTACTCCCAGGGTAGGGTGCTCCGTTACTCAGGCCTCACTGCAGGGCTGGCGGTCCTGCTGATAACCTAGGCTGCAGGAGCCGGCAGCAGCGGGGAGGGGCTGGGGGCTCTGTGCGGGAATGCCCGCCTCCCTGCCGCTGGGTGTGGGGGCAGGGGTGGTGTACACGTGCCTGTGTGTGAGGGTGGAGGCGTGGGGCGGGAGGCTATTGCATCTACACAGATACGTGCTGGGGAGAGAGAGAGAGAAAAGGAGAGACGAAGAGCCGGGGGAGAGAGAGAGAGAGAGGAGGAGGGGAAAGGTGGAGACAGAAAGACTAAGAGGCAGAGAAACAGGAAGGGGCAGGAGAAAGGGTTTAAAGGGTGAACTGACATCATCAGGTAAAGCTCCTAAGATTTGTTCAAGTCACCCCAGCCCCCTGCCCACCTCCCAACACATACCCATGCAAAAACCAGACAAGGGCCTGGAAGCGCAGGGCTGGGGAGTGGAGGGTAGGCCAGAACCAGGCAGAGGGGGTGGAGACCACACTTCCAGGCTGTCCCGCTCATTAACACCTCCCCCCACCTGCAGCACAGCCTCCAGCTGCCCTGTGCCCTCCTGGCATCTGTCCCTCCTCCCATTCTGTGTGGGGATCCTGCAGAGTCTGTGATGCCTCTTGGTGGGTGGACAGTGTGTTTGTGGGGGTGGGTTGAGGCGGAGACTCCAGCCCTGCTAGGGACCTACACAGAGATGGAAGTTGGGAGACGAAAGTGGGCCTAGGTCCCAGGGTCTGATAGGGAGTTGACCACTACCAGTCCCCACCCTCTACTGTGACCTCCAGACAGAGGTCTCTGGACAATGTACTGCCACCATCTCCCTGCAGTCTGCAAGGGCTCCTGGCCTGTCCTCAGAGACATGTAGGGCTGGAGATATAGCGAGCCCCCCTCCCCAGTCCAGCCCTCTCTGTGTCTACAGAGCCAGCCTCACCTGCATCTTTTCAATCATCTCAAACAGATCTGTGTTCTGCAACAGAGAAGGGGAGAGAGCAGATCAGTCCTCAGGGTGGTCCAGCTGATACTGCCGAGTCCCCAAGGAGTCTGTACCCAACCCAGCTGTCCTGGTCACCCCAGTTCTGACCAACCACCTTGGACCTGTCAGCCCAGAGCATGGGCTCCTGAGAAGCAGCCCACCCTACTCAGTCTCCTTCCCCAAAAGAGAGGAGGCTGGGTGCCTCACACAGAGGGATGTAACCCTTGGGGAGAGATTCATATCCCCCATGTCACTACAAGGTTGGCAGTGCCACGATCAGCCCATGGACCCCTCAGGAGAGCCCCAGGCCCCAGCCCTAGAGAGGCACCCAGCTTGGACTCCCAGGAAGGTCTGGGATTCCACCCACCTCTCCTGGAAGACAGCCCTGCCTTCCCCCAAGCAGTATGGGCTGGGGGGGGCTGTTGAAGGATTGGAAGCTGGGATGTCCCATGGGCCCAACATGTGTGTGCGAGTCCACATGCACCCCTGCACCCATCAAGCTCCAGACAGCCTTTCCAGAGGCGAGCTAGGGCACATGCAGGGTTAATCGGGCATCTGCCAGATGTCTTGGCAGCTTCGACCTCTCCAGCGCCAGCTCCCTGTGAGCCTTCCTGGAAGGCGGCATCCTTGACGGCTGGTAGGGCCGGGGCTGGGCCTGGGAAGCCCCCAGGGTCTCCAGGTCGGTCCCCTCCCCCAACCCCTCCCAGCACACATGTGCTATGGGGTTGTGCACAGGAAACACGTACTCTTTCTCTTGCTCTTGCTCAAACACACACAGGCCTACACACCAATATTTAAACAGTCTCACTATACCAAAGAAAGCAAACACACAAACCCATGGGGTCTGAGCACACCAGTTCTTAGACTCAGAGCTACACGCTACCATGCAAATACATGTTACTGTCACAAGTTACACAAAAGCACATCCACTCACACACACAGAGGTCCATGTACACAAGAGCCACACACACAAATGCAAACCCACCCCTGTGCAGATGTGCACACCAGTAATCGCAGGCAAAGTTATAGGGACACTACAAAACCACTCTTCTCTGTGTGGAGACACAATAACACGCACTCACAGACACTGGCAGGTATGTTCACAGAAACTTAGCTACAGAGCCCCACTCCCATGTACAGAGTCACATACCCAGTGAAACAAATACGACAAACTTGACCCCACAACATTAAATTAGTTTAGGGAAAAGAAAAAGCATGCAGCAACTGCAAGAGTGGTTCAGCACCAAAAATGAGAGGCACAGGTCTGAACCTCACCACCACCACCCCCACCTGCTTGAGTACACCTCACTTTCTCTCTCTCTCATCATACACACACACACACACACACACACACACACACAAATTCTGTTAAAGATAACGAGACACAAAAACCCTTTGTGCACACCTGGGGGCCTGACCAGAGGGGCAAACCCTACCCCATGAGGTGCATCACAGCAGTCCAAAGAGACACTGACCCATAGTCACCTATGGCCACACCCAACACTTCTGAGCCTGGACAAGACAATTCTATAGGCAGTTACAGCATAAACCACAGACACACACCTGCAGCCAAGGTGGACAAATATGCTTGACAACTCAACACCCTGTACAACAGCAGCAGCAGCATCTACACCAAGAAAACCTCTGCCCAACACAGTGTCAGCCTGACAGTGATGTCCCCCAGAGCACTCTACTCAGGGTGACCTAACATGGCCAGGAACAATGCACTGAGAGTCAGTCACATAAACACTGACACATGGTACTGTCACCCAGAGTGCACACACAGCAACAAGTGACACCCACAGTTACTTGGGAGCAGCAGATGCCCTGACACATGGAAGAAAGGCTGTGAGCCAAGTAGCCCAGAGCACCCCGCAAAGTTATAGTGACATTCAGACCACCCTACAGGGGGCGGGACACAGACGAAATGGTCCCAGGGCTAGCACACACAGCGCCAGTGTGTGCCACCGTGAGCTCTCGGTTTCGTGCGCAGCGGCAGAAGGAACCCAAGGCCCGGGACCCCAGGGCAGGGAGGGGTGCGCCCTGTGGCCGCTGTGGCCGGGTGTCATCCCAGAAGCTAACACACCCTCCATGACGGAGCCTCGCACGCCCGCCCTGGCTGGGGCAGAGCCTGCTGGGCTACGATGAAGTCGGGTTGACCCGGCGGCTCCCGAGGACCCCCTCGGCCAGGCCATCCTCGTCCCGGTCCTCACCTGCCAGCCGGCTCCAGAGGGCAGCGAGCCCCTCCGCAGACGGCCGGGGGGCGCCAGGGGCCGCGGCCGCGCCATCCCGAGCCCGGCCCGGCCCCAGCCCCCGCCCCGGCGGCGGCTCAGCTGGCCCGGCGGCTCCGGCCCGTGCGCGCCTCAGCCCGGGACCCGAAACGCCGAGCTCTGCTCTCCCGGCTCCCGCTCCCGGCAGCGCCCTGTCTGCGCTGGGCTCGCCGGGCAGCCGGGCCCCGAGGGGGCGGGGCGCCAGGTACGGAACGCGCAGGGGGGGAGGACGGAGGCGGGGCTGCGGGGATCGGGGCGGGGACACGGGAGGCCCCGCCCCCCGGAGCGGGCCGACCTGCGGGCTCCAGACACTGCGCCTGCGCGCTCTTGTCGGCGCGCTGGAAGCTTTAAGCATTTGGGGGCCTCTGGAACCTCCAAGCTCTCCCAGCACGCCCTCCACCCAGATTTTGGGCACCCCACCTCAGGGCCTCCAGGACGGGGTTCTTGGGATGGGCTGTGAAGCCTTGCAGGAAGAGGACCGGGGTTACCTTGGAGACAGAGGACTTTTCTTGAGCACCTACTTAATGTTAGTTAGACCCCTCACTAGGCTCATCCTCTCCCCACAACCAAGGAGGTACAAGTGTCGTCCCCATTTTACCGAAGAGAAAACTGATTCCAAGAGATGAACTTTGCTTAAGACCACACAGCTAGGAAGAGAGGCAGAACTAGGACTCTAGGAAAGGCCTGGAGCTGTTCTCCTCCCTCCTCTTCTGCCTGACAGGGGCCAGCATGCTCCCCAGCCCCCATGCCACACCTGGCCCTAACTACCCCCAGCCCCCATCTTAATTGCCCCTGACCTTGGGGAAGACAACTGCAGTGCCCGGGGAGGAAAAGCAAAGACCCCCACGGTATTGAGTGAATCTCTGCCACCTCTGTGGGCCTCAGTTTTCCCATCTGTAACATATATGGCTCCTGCTGGCCCTTACAGCTGACCTTGCATTGTATCTGCCAATGGACAGTGGAGGTAGGGATGGGGCCTCAGCACCCCCTCCCCAGACAGATGCTGGAAAGGTAGCAATTGCTTCCTGAACTGTGTCCAACTCGACACCAGCTGCTTTGGACCCTGCAGGGGCAGGGCTGCCCGCCAGTTCTATGCCCATCCTCTCTTCAGCTGCCTGAGGGAGCTGCCCACCACCGTCCATCTCCGGGGCCCAGGGCTCCTGGAAGGAAGGCACCACACCTTCCCTTCCTCCAGACCTGGCCCTGGTCAGGTTGGAGCCCAGGCAGTCAACAGGAATCCCAGAGATGTGTGTTCTAGATGCAGTGTAGCTTTGTTTTTAATAATTAACAGCAGCAAATATTGATTTATGCAGGCACTTCCAGACCTGAGCACTTCCGGGCACCCATCGAAATGTACCCAGAGAAACATCCATTCCCACACTGTGTGGAGGCCAGACCTGCTCCACCAGCGACGCCTGTGTGCCAGGTGGAGTGGAGGGGTGCACAAGTGTGACGCTGTATGCGTGTGTGTGGCTGAGACTAGATATGGTGTGCATGCCTGGTGGAGTGGAGGGGTGCACAAGTGTGACGCTGTATGCATGTGTGTGGCTGAGACTAGATATGGTGTGCATGCCTGGTGGAGTGGAGGGGTGCACAAGTGTGACGCTGTATGCGTGTGTGTGGCTGAGACTAGATGTGGTGTGCGTGCCTGGGCATCCTGGGTCTCTATTTGTATGTTTGCACATGTGTATCTGTACACATGCAAATCTCTGAATACATATGCAGACATGTGGCTGTGTCCAGGTGCACAGGTGTGGGAAGGCTGTGTATGTACATGTGCGCAGATTTCTGAATCCCCAAGTGGAGAGACCCCTACAGGGGGGCTGGCTAGGAGGGTCCTAGGTAGCTCAGTGTTTGTACAAATGTGGCTTCCTAATGAAGAGGGGGCCGTCCCTTCTGGGTGTTCTGTCCTACCCTGGGAACATATGACGCTGATAATAGTTCGACTTCCTAATTTCTACTTTCCAAAGTTACTTTCACAATCATCACTATTGCAAACTGGCAAGGTGGATAGAAAAGGAATTGTCACCTCTATTTTATAGATGAGGAAAGTGAGTCCCAGAGAGGAACAGGGGTTTGCTCACTGGTACAGGGAGGTCTGCCCCTTGAATAGGCTCCATCCACATTATAAATGTGTGCAGTTAGGATAGGAGTCCTGGGGGCGGGAGATGGAAAACATGTCGCAGGCCTGGTTCCCTCAGTTCTACCAAGGGTTTGCTCGGGATCCAGACAGATCACTCAGTCTCTCCGCACCCTGGTTTCCTCCCCTGTCAAAGGAGGATGATCCACAGACTGTGTCTTGATTCTGGGGTGGAGGTGAGCTGTCAGGAGCCTGCTGTCTGGGCTGTGCTGGCACACACAGAGGCTTCTAGATAGATTGGGTGGAGGCCAGGAAGCCCAAGGGGAGGCAGCTCAGAGCTAATCCCTAGAAGGCCAGGCTGAGCAAGCAGGACTCTGGGCAATGGGCTGTTCCAATCCTCATGTTCCTGATGAGAAGACTGAGGCCCAGGGAGGGAACGATTTGGTCCAAGGGCACACAGGCCTTAGTGAGAACCCAGGCCTCCTCCTGGATGCCTACTCATGAACCCAGCGGCCATCAAGTCACTCCCTTCCTGCCAAGCCCCAGGATCTATTAATACATGGCTTGTCTTGGGCTACTGCCCAGGCACAGAGAGCAGGAGAGTTTCTCAAAACCCCCTGATGCTGTTCCTAGGATGCCCACTTGAGACCCGCTTGGAGGTGGTGGTCACCCACAAGGATACCACTCCTTGGCCATTTGCCCTCCTGGCTAAGAAGAGGTAACATGGCCCTTGCTGCAGACAAGAGTGCTGGGAGAGGAGCCTGGTAGATCCTACCTCTGCTATTTCTTGACTGTGTGACCTTGGGAAAACCTCTTCACCTCTCTGAGCATCTGGATCCTCATCTGGAGAATGCCTATGACCTGAGGTTTGATGACAGGACCAGGAAGTAGGATGTCTATGGACGTACTTTAGAAACGGTAAAGTGTAATACAAAAGTGAGAGATATGACTCTCTGCATTAGAGACGCCACTGCAAGACCAGGTACTCTGGTCAGACAGCCTGAGTTCTGGACCTGGCCCCATCGCATCCTACCCATGTGTCGTGAGGAAGTAAGTTAACCTCTGCAAAATGGGACAAATAACAGTAGCCAGCACATAGGACTTACTGTCTGAGGATGAAATGAGATACTGCAGGTACGCATTAAGGACCCACATGGTCCACAGCAAATCTCAGTCAATACTGGTGGCTGTTACTAGCATTTGACACTGCATAAGTTGCTTATTAGTTATTTCTCTCTAAACTGGCCTGTGGCTCCTCGATGGCAGGGTCTGCATCTGATTGATTTCTGGCCCCTTGGCGCTCAGCCCCAAGTCTGACACAAATCAGGTGCTGGGCGAACATTTGATTTTGATGATAACAACAATGGCCTCATTTATAAAGGCTCTGACTCTGTGCCAGTATCTGGCACAGAATGCATTGTCGGCACTTTTCCATTTCATTCTGACAATAGCCCTGTGCAGTGGGTACTGTCATCACACCCATTCACAGATGAGGAAGTTGATGGTGGTGTTGATGGTGAATATAATGAAGAACAGCCGGTTGGCCAGTGTATTCCCAGCTAGAGACCCCCGTTCAACCGCTGAGGCTATACCAGGCCCACCCAGGGGTCAGGAGTGGCAGCCCTGAACATTTTACCTCTGCCCAGTAGTCATTCTGAGGTTATCTCTCAGCATTGGGGGTCTCCAGGCCAGGGGCAGCTGGGAAGAGAACACTTACCTTTGGATGGAGTGAAGCAGTATGGAGGGGAACTAAGTCCGCACCAGGCAGGTCTAGTGCCTGAGGGAAGTGCTGGTTCTGCCCATCGCTCCTCCTGGAATAGAAAAAGAGCCTGAGGTCAGGGAGAGCCCCACGTTGGGAGATTTTTGAACTTTGGGGAGAAGTCACCCTCAGAGTTGGGGGACATAAAGGAAGACAGATTTCATGGAGGTTGTCCTCAGCCCATCCTGAAGATGGGTAGATTGAGGCAGGGGGCAGAGAGAGAGTTGCTGCAGAGGGCTGACCCCTGGACCAAGCAGGGTGCCCCAGCCTGTGGGGACCCTTCGCTGAGCCTCCAGGCTGAGAGGCCACCAGCTACTGCTACCGCTGACAGTAACAATACCGACACTCATTGGGCCTACTATGTTTACTACCAAAGGGAGAGCTACGTGCCTGGCCTGAGGGCACAGACTCATCACCACACTGGTATTCCCTCTTGACCGATGAGGACCTAGAGGCAAGCACAGGTCACACAGCAGGTCGGCAGAAGAGCCAGCATTGGAGCAAGGCCTGGCTGACTGGGAGCCCACACCCACACCCCTCCCTGAGGAGAGGAAACGGGTCTGGTGAGGGTGAAGTCAGTTCCTGTCACCCCAGAAAGCCTGCCTAGGAGGCCACCTCTGGGGTCAGAGAAAGGAAGCGCCCAGGGGTTCCTGGGACCTAGGAAGCCTAGGGCTGGGGGCGCGGGCCTGGCTTTCGCTTGCTGCCTGGGGCCACCCTGATGGGGCTGTACCCCCAAAACACCCCACACCCCAGCCCAGGTCCCATCAACCCAAACAGGTCCTGAGAGGCTGAGTCATTCAGGCCGCCAGGTGATCCTTTACCACGGCGCATGCTGTTTGATTCAGGTGAAGCTGGGACAGCCACACCCCAAGAGGGGAAGGGCCTGTGAGAACGTGGCTCAGGAAGGAGGAACTGAGGAAGTTGACTCCTCTCAGCCAGCTGCTCCATCAGGAGAAAGGCCCAGGGGTGCATCGTAAAAGGTGTTCACCCAGAAGAACGGATATGGTGACAGTGACATTTCTGGCCAAGCACTTTCCTGCTGTATGACCTTAAGTGAGTGACACACTCCTCTTAGCCTCAGTTTCCAAAAAAATTCATCGTAGAGCCTGGGCAGTTCCTAGGGATTCACTCAATAAATTCTCTGATGTTCATTCATTCGTGGTGAACTCTGGCTCCCCAAGTTAGGGCCTCGTAAAGCATCTGTTGAATGGTTGGATGAAGAGTGACTGAAGGAAGGTTGGCGGTAGGGAGACAGTGAGGGTTTGTGAACAAGGGAACAGCCTAAATGCAGGTTCCTATGGATTGCAAGGCACAGTGACGAGGTTCGGAGAGACTGGGGGTGGAGGACTAGAGAGGCCCTCAGGAATGGCCCAGGCAAAGTCCACTGTGGCTGCCATGGGGACTCTTCTTTGAGACCTACTGTGTGCCTGGAACTGTGTCAATCAAGCACGTTCCATCCTCCCTAGAGTGCTGGAAGCCTGGCATGATTTAGCCCCACTTTTACAGAGGGGAACAAATGAGGCTCAGAGAGGCGAAGCCACTTCCTTAGCAAGCGGGTGACAGTCTCAGAATTTAAATCTCACGTCCTTGACTGAGCAGGGCCGGTGGGCTGGAGAGCAGAGGCTGCCAGGGGTGGGAAGCCCTGGGGTCGCAGCCCCAGTGAGGCTGGGAGCCCAGGGCGGTGGGCCCTGCTGCCGTGGCGTGGCCCTGGCTGCCGCGTGGAGGCTCTTGCCCATGATAGAGCTGTTTGCATGGTGTCCTATCTATCTGCCCCCCACCACACCCCGGACTCAAGACAGTGGCCACTGCAGGTCGGCCTAGCAGCAGCTCCCTCCCACGTGCTGCCCTCCCAGCTTCAGTGTCCCCGTGAACAGGTGTCCCTCTCACTCAGGACTGCTCACATTGGCACAGGACTAGGGAGGTCTCTGAAGACAAGGCTTCTCTCCAGGCCCCGGCGTGGAGGCCCTCAGCTCTGCAGTTCCTGGCTGGCCAGTCCCGCTCCTCACAGGCCATGCCCAGCCCCCACCCGCCCCAGGCAACTCCGCCTCAAAGGTCATTGCTGAGGTCCTAAAGGGCAGAGGAAGGAATGGAATCCAGGATGAGGGACAGAGCAGGAAATTGGAAGTTTTAGGCCCTGCCTGTCCTCAGCCTTGTGGGACAGAAGGGCCGTAATAACAAAAGCCACAGCCTACCTGTCTGTGCCTTGCATGACCTTATTTAATCCTCACAGCTCCCCCATGAGACAGGTGCTCAAACGCTGTCTGCTTTACACATGAGGAAACTGAGGCTCAGAAAGGTATGCTAACTTGCCCAAGGTCACACAGTTAATGAGGCAGGGCAGGCATTTGAACCCAGGTTTGTTACTCCAAAGCCCAAGTTCTGAAGCTCAGAGCATGGGCAGCCAGCTCTGCGGACCCAGCACCTCATGTCAAAGAGGTAATACTCATGATAACAACAGTGACAGCAGCAACAGCACACACCATGTGTAGGCTCTGCTTCAACTGCTTCACTTGTAATTTAATTTAATCCTCACCTTTCACAGAGAGGTTAAGCAATTTGTCCAAGGTCTTGCTGATAAGGGAAATGTTGAGGATTTGAACCCCTGACCATCCAAGCCTAGATTCTGTGCCCTAAGGCTATACTATACTGCCTCTTAGTAAGTACCGTAGTAATTGCTCAGTAAATACTTTTGAAGGAATGAACAAACTCAGCCCCTCACCTCCCTCCCAACCTTTCTACCCTCTTCTGATGCCTCCTCCTCCGCCTCTCAGCCTTCCTCACTTCTCACCATCTCTTCCCCACCTTTCTATTAAAGTCGCCCACTCATCCCTCCCCTCTGCCTCTGGCCTCTACAGACCTCCCTCAACTTGGTTGTTTTCCTCCCTCTTCATGAACTTGAACCTCCCTGCTCTCTCCTATCCTGCCCTTAGCTCCTCCTGGTCTCCAGCATGCCATTCACCTGGGGTTGTCCACGTCTCTACCCACTCCCCTCTTCTCTGACAACCTTCCTGGCCCTATGGCCTGGTCCAGCTTAAAATGCTTTGCATTCCTCCTACACATGCAGCACCGGGGAGGTGCCTGGAGCATGGTCATAGTCATATTTCTACGTGGCTCTCTTCAGTTTACAGGGGCTTTGTCTCATTTGATAACCAAGCAGCTTTGTGAGGTTGAATTGCTATCGATCTTTTTCCAAATAAGAAAGCTGAGGTTAGGTGGCAAGCCTAAGGTCACACCAGGGAAAGGGCAGGTCCGAGGTTTGACTCCAGCTCCCTAGGGTTCTTCTACACATATCACAGCTGCTTTCAGCCCAGGCCCTCAGGCTGTGGCCTTGGCCCCTAGTGCCCCGCCCCCACAGCTCCTGGCTCTTGCAGCCACCGTGAAGCATCTTCCCTAGGCCCAGCTCCAATCCTCCCTGTGTGGCCTGGACACCTGTCTACACGTACAGGACACCTGGACACAGAAAAAGGTGGTAGCCAGAGAGGTGGTGACTTGCTCAAGGTCACAGAGAAAGCAAGAGCTACCTGGAGCCCAGGCCAGGCACATTCCTGATTCACCTTCAGGCCCTGCAGATGTATGGCCATCAGCCAGCTGGCCCCAGCACCCATCTCTTCCAGGAGAAGGGTGAGGCAGGGGTGTGGGGGGAGAGCCCAGTGGCCCAGCTTCTGACTGGGATGGGCCAGGCCGGAAGCGCTACTGACAGCTCCCTGGTTTCTTGGCAACTGTCACTGTACCTCCTCCCCATCCCTTATCTTCGCATTGAGGTAACGATCATAATCACACCGTCACTACAGCTCTTTGTACTTTTCATAAACCCTCTTTATCTGCTCACCCCTGGGAGACTCCCTGGAACTGAATCAGGAGATAAGCAGTCACTAGAATCTCCAGTTCCCAGAAGGATCTACTGAGGCCCAGAGAGGTTAAACTACCACCTCCAGGTCACCCAGCAAGGCACAGGCATACTGGGGACTAGACCCAGGCCTTCCATCAGTCCAGGGTTCCAGATGCCATGCTGGGGTGGGAGTGGAGTTCTCAGGGAGGCCCCATATTCTACCAAAATGCAGGTCAGACCTAGGCATGGTGGGGGAGACAGAGTGAGGACAGGTGAGCAGATGCCCCCCTGGGTTGCTTCCCACCTGTGACCCAGCTGGAGAACTGGCGGGAGGGCCCTGTCTTTTTCTCTCATCTGCAAAGTGAGAGATCATGTACCCGCCCCACAAGGTCGCTGTGAGCCATGGAGTAGAGTGAGTGCTCTATTATAGGAGAGTTTGCTGTTATTGTTTGTTGTTCTTGTTGTTTGCTGCGCTCCCTTTGGGCCTCACCCTCTCAGGGCACCAGACCAGGGGCAGCACTTGGCTCTTTGGCCTTCCAGAGAGAGCTGCCCTGGCTGCAGGTCCCCATCTGGGTCTGGCTCCTGCTGCCTCGCCCAGCTCCGTCTCCACACACACACAGCCCCTTGTTGCCCTGCCCCAGGCGCCCGTCCTAGCCTGGCTGGGCTGCAGGCAGTTTTCCAAACCAGCTGTACGGAGCCCCCCTTCCTTCCTGCCTGGTGAACTATTCATGCTTCAAAATTCAATTTAAATGGGTGAAACCCTGGTGGCCAGAGCACGTGACATATGACCACTAAAGCAGGAAGCCTGTGACAGGGGGCAGGGGAACTGGGCGGCATACACACAAATTGGGAGACCAGATTTGGTGGTTGGGAGGGCAGAGGAGGGGCTTAGCCACCAGTGAGCACAGGGCTGAGAAGGATTTGGGGGGGACTAGCCCAGGACAGGGGCCTGAGGGGTCTAGCCCAGCCCCGTGCTGCTCACCAGAGGTCCAACCTGGTGACTCGTGTGGTGGTAGAGGGCACAGAGTTGTCCCCTGACAGAGGCCCTTCTAGATGGGGCTTGGGAGCAGCCTGTGTCTCCCAGCTATGATATCGGGACTTTATCTTCTGAAACCAGAGACTAGAGCTGTCCTGGAACTGCCTACTTCCCCAGGGGCCACAGAGGCCCATTGTCTCCAGCGCTCAACCATCTGGCATTGCCCCCACTGCGTGCCCCTGGCCCTGCCAAGATGCCAGGGGAGGCGGCCAGGGGAAGCCCGGTGAGCAGGTTTCTGAAGCCAGGTCCAGGGAGGCTGGGCTCCTCCTCCCAGACCCAGGCCCACAGTGAGGGGTGTAGAGTGGGGGACACAGGCATGGCCGCTCCCAGCTCTCCTTTCCCAGGGACCTTTGACCTCCACCAGGACTCCAGAGGGAGCATGGGGGTGAGGGTGGGGGGAGCCAAGTGCTGGGATATCATGTAATCCTTACAACAACAACCCTAATTGAGGGCTGCTGTTATCTTCACACCATTACTGAGATAAGGAAGCAGAGGCTCAGTGAGGTTACAAGATGGGCCTGGGGTCTCCCAGTCATCAAGGCGTAGGGCTGGCAAGGTCACCATGGCAGTGGGAAGAGAGGACCTCAGGCACCAAGCTAGACAGAGGGGTGAGCTAGAAAGTGGCATATGGGGCCCCCACCCTCCCCCGGTGCTGGCTGAGTGCCGAGATACCCGGATCCCGGAGCTGGGCCAGGCAGCGGCCTCTTGAGCAAACAACATGTTGGCAGCCCCAAGAGGAGGTCATGGGACTGGCCCCCACCAGGCGGGGTGCAGCACCTGGGGACTGGGCCTCCTAGCCACCTGCTGCCTGCCAGTGCCTTCCTGCCCAGGTGGCCCAGGTCCTGCTGCGGCCTAAGCGTGACCCTCTGGAGTGACACTGAGATGGCCTGGCCATGGGGCCTCTGCTCAGGTAATAACAACACCTGCTTACTCAGCCGGGTGCTTCAGTTTACAAACTGCCTTCACTCTAAGGAAACTAAGCAGGTAGTGTTATCTCCGTTCTACCTGGAAGAAAACTGAAGTCGGGACAGAGGTGACTTGCCCAGGGTACCACACCCAAAGCTCAAACCCAGCTGCTCTATTCCTTGTCCCATTGGCACAAGACAACTCTCACTGATGGGCCTGGCACACGCTGCCCACCCTCCGTGTTCAGGAAAAGGGTGGGCCAGAGCCCATGTGCAAGGACCTTCTCAGCACCCACGGGCTGGGGCTGGGTGCCCACATGCAGCCTTATGCCTCACCTCCCTCATTAACCTTTTGCCCCCACCCCCACGCCCGCCTCTGCAGCCCAAGGGTCTCCCTTCTCTGAACGCCATGCATTCCTTCACTCACTCACTCCATCATTCACCCTCTCCCCCACTCCCCCTTCATTCCTACGCTCAGTCATGCATTCAGGACACGCATCCTGACGCCTGATCTTGGGGCTGGGTGTTGGCATCAGAGCCGGGTGAGCCAGGCCTCCCCCACCTCAAAGCAAGGTTTCAGTGGCCCTGGCCAGGGCCCGGACTACTGTTCTCCAGCTATTCCTGGTGCTCCTTCAGCCTTACAGCCCAGAACTAAGTCCTCTGGTGCTGAGGCCTCGTTTCATCCCTCCCCCTTCCTCCCTAGCCAGTGGGTTTGCTGTCTCATGGACCCCAGGTCAGGCTGGTGAGCTGAAGTTCCTGCCAGGATAAGGTGAAGCCCCTTTGGAGAGGAACAAGGTCAGCATCTCCTACTCAGAGGCAATAAGGAAAAGCCTGGCTCGGCTCTAAATCGCTGTGTTTCAAGACTAAGTCACCATCACCTCTCCACACAGTTTCCAATGGAAACTGGGACTTAGACTAGATGGCACCCAGGTCTGGCTCAGCTGTTCTGCAGGAGGGTGAACAGAAGAAACGAGCTGAGTCTGCTGAGGAACGGCTTGAAATGAGAACCCTGGGGCCTACTCTCCCCAGCAGGGGCTGCGAGGCGGGCTCAGACCCTTCCCTGTTGCTTCTCTCAGCCTCAGCTTCCTCATCTGCAAAAGGAGGCTAGCAGTACCTATTTTGCAGGGTTGTATGCAGAATAAATTAGATATTATTTTAGCCTAGAGCTGAGTAGTCATGCTCTGCATAATGACATTTCAGTCAATTACGGACCTCGTACGAGGGCTGTCCGGAAAAAATCCAGCCATTGTCAATATAACGAGCACGGTTACATGGCTGGATACTTCCTGGATTGATGGCCCCCTAAGATTATAATGGAGCTGAAAATTTCCTGTCGCCCTGTGATGTTGTAGCCATCGTAACACTGTAGTGTGATGCATTACTCACGTGTTTATTTGTGGTGCTGCTGGTGTAAATAAGCCTCCTGCCCTGTCCCTCGTATAAAAGCACAGCACATACAATTATGTGATAATTATGCACATAGTACTTGGTAATGATAATAAACGACTATGTTACTGGTGTATGGATTCACTATACTACACTCTTTATCATGTATCATTATATTAGAGTGTACTCTTTCTACTCATATAAAAAAAACAAAAACAAGCTTGCTATAAAATATGCCGGGTTATACCAGCAGCGGCCTCATACACCTCCTGCTTACGCCTCCTGATGGCATCATTTTCTCTTGTTGTTCCATAAATTTCGTGTAGCCTGAGTGGACAGTGTTTCTAAAGTATTCAGCAGTGGGATGTCTTAGGCCATTACATTCACCCACTGACTCCCCCAGAGCAACTTCCAATCTGGTGGATGCCAATCATGCTGAGTGTTCTGCACGGGTGTGTCATTCTCTTTTATACTGCATTTTTACTATACCTTTTCTATGCTTCAATACGTTTAGATACACAAATGCCATTGAGTTTTAGTCACCCACAGTATTCACTACAGGGACATGCTGTACAGAGCTTGTAGCCTAGGAGCAATAGGCTGGACCACACAGCCCAGGTGTGCGGTGGGCTAGACCATCTAGATTTGTGTAAGTACACTGTATGATGTTTGCACAATGATGCATTTCTCAGAATGCATCCCCATTGTTAAGTGGTACATGACTGTATACAGTAGGTGTTCAATAAATTATAGGCTCCTGCCTAGAGAGGTATAACCTCAGTGGTATGGGCTCTGGAGCCAGACCGCCTGACTTTGTTTCCTAGCTCTGCCACTGAACAGCTGTGTGACCTTGGGCAAGTTACATAACCTCTCTGTGCCTCAGTTGTCGCATCCATAAAATGGGATAACAGTACCTGTCTCCAAGGGTTGTCATGAGGATTAAATGAATTCATGCAATGTAAAGTATGAAAACATTAACTATGAGCGTATTGGTTAGGTTAAAAAAAAAAAAGTTGCACAACAAAAATCCTACCTGTAAACATTTAAAATTACATCTAAAAGTTCACATGGGTTAGCCCTGGGAAACAGGACCATGAGGAACTATATACAGGCTATATATTTTTCTGCATTGTTTAGATTTTTACAATGAGCCCTTACTATTTTCTGTAATCAGAAAAAAAAAAAGATTTCTTAGAAGTGAGCACTTACTACAAGTTAGCTCTCTGAGTAGTATAAAAGCTAACCTTCACCTTTCTCAGTCATCTGGAAGAGATAGTCTTCATTCTTTTTTTTTTTCTTCTATTTTTATTGTATTTGGCAGAGAGAGACAGAGAGAGACAGAGAGAAGGGGGAGGGCCCAGAGCAGTCTCCATAGTTGACAACATTAGTTTTCCATATAGTTTCACTCCACAGGTGGGTGCGGGGCTGTGCAGGGCAGGAACTGGGCCGGGGGCTCCCATATAGGCCCCAGCAAGAACTGAATTGGGGGCACACCCCAGTTCAGCATATGGGTCCACCTGGGCCACAGCCGGGATTCGATCCTCAGGCTCTGGGGCTGCAAAGTGAGTGCTTAATCCGCTGAGCCATCCCAGCTTCCCCAGTCCTCATTCTTTATTCCAGGAGAAGCTGGCACAGGGAGGTTAAATGTCACAGCCCAGTCCCCTAGCCAGGAGTGACAGAGCTGGGCTGCAATCCCAGTTCTGGCTGACTCTGAAGCCCATATACTCTCCCCTACATTGGGCATGAGACAACCTGCTCTGAGGGCCAGGGAAGAGAGCAGGCAGAAGAGAAGTGGCCC
This sequence comes from Craseonycteris thonglongyai, assembly GCA_004027555.1. NCBI lineage: Eukaryota > Metazoa > Chordata > Mammalia > Chiroptera > Craseonycteridae > Craseonycteris > Craseonycteris thonglongyai. Next base: position 27,335 of record PVKE010000613.1, on the reverse strand, counting down.
AGAAGTGGCCCAGGAGTGGGCGTAGGCCTGGGTCCCGAGAGCTCAGTTGTCACATCCTGGGAGCCAGGCCAGCCTAGGTTAGCATGTGCGTGTGGCACAGAGCTCTGTGCCTCATTTGCAAATGCAAATGCAGGCTCTGCTCCTGGCTACAGCTCCCTGCCCTGAGCTGCCCCTGGCTGGCAGGTGCCCAGACCCACCCCTGGCACTAGCCCCTGAGCTGCAGGGTCACTAGGCAGGTGGGCACACACTGAGGCTCTAAATAACTGTCCATGTTGATCAACCTGTTTCTGGATGAATTTGGTATTAAAGGTCACTTGCCACCTTCTCAGTGAGAACCTAGAAAGGTGACAAGCACAGCAGTGTGTGCCTGAGTCCAGGTGAACCAGTGAACAGACCCAGAAGCCAGATGCACGTGAGTTCAAAGCTTGGCTCTGCCAAGCTCTACCTGTGTGGCCTCCGTTTCCTCAGCTGTAAAATGGTGTTGACAATTCCTGCCTGCAGCGCTACTGGGAGAACTCAATGAGACAATGCATGTGAAAGCACTCCCTGATCTAGAAGCCACCTTCCATGTGTAGGGGAGGGTTGTGATCCTACACGTGCATGCACGGGGCAGGTGCACGTCTGTGTGAATGTGGAGTGAACAAAGGTCGTTCCTGGCGGGATCAGAGGGCCCTCCCCCACACCACGGCAAGCAGGTGGGGCAAACACTCGTGCTGGCAGCCAGCACGGGGTTTTCTGCAGCCCTGCCCGGTGGTGCAAGAGGGTGTGTGTGACTCCGTGGGGGAGGCTGTACACAGCAGGAACATGAAATGTGGGTGGGAGAGACAGCGCTCGTGTCTGGGGTGTGCGTGGGTTTATATGCCAACGTGTTTGTACCTGTCACATCATCCACCTGCCTGAAAGGCCCTAATGGCTTCCCACTGCACATAGGATGGAGACTCAACAGACTCACGTGTCCCAGGGGGCCCTGTGTGTCTACCCCCCTCCCAGCCTTTGCACGCACTGTGCCCTCTGCCTGTTACACTCCCCCCTGTCCTCCCCATCACACCTCACGTGCTACGTTCTCATTCGGTCTTTCGGGAGCCCTTTCCCACACTGCGTGGAACTGCCCCCACCCTGACCAGCTCTCCCAGAAGCCGGTCCTGGGCCGTCACAGACTTCCCAGTGTGGTTTGCATAGGTCCCAGCGTGACTATGAGATCACTATCAGGCTTTCCTACTAGAAACGGCACGTCCTCAGGTGAGGACCGGATCTGTTAGGGGGCCTGGCCCACAGTTGCTGCTCAGTCACTGTCTGCCATACAAGTGACTGTGTCTGTATGGCTGTGTAGTATATATAACTCTGTGTTCACAATGGAGCTGTCTGAATGAGAGTCAAGTCTATGAATGGGTGTAGGGAAATTGTGTGTGTGAGTGGGTGGGGGTGGGGTCTTCTCAAGAACCTCTGGCCCTGCATGAGGGCCAGGTCTGGCAAAAGCTGATGCACGAATTCTATGCCCACTGCCCAGACTGGCTGGGGTGAGAGAACAAGCAGGCGAAGTGCCCTTGCCTCTCACCCTGAACCACACTACTACATTCTGTGCCAGACTACAGAATGCCTATGGGCAGTGAGGCCAGCGTGGTGGATGGACACAAGGCTGGCCCCAGCCTGTGCCCAGCCCCACTGGCTCAGGCCCAGCCTTCTACCTGCACATCCCATCTCACCAGGGGCTCAACCCAAGCCTGGCCTGCAGGCCTGCCCACCTGTCTACCCCCTAGGCCTGCCTCAGGGGCAGTTCTTGATCTGAGAGAAGGTGGGTCTCCAACTCCTCTCCTCACTCAGCCACCTTCTACCAGCTGCCAAGAGATGACCTGGAATGTTCCAGATTTGGGGTGGGGGGAGGAATCTTGTTTCTGACTCAAGGCCTTTACAGTTACTCATCTCTACCAGGACCACCCTTTCCACAGCCAGCTCCTTCCCACTCAGACCTCAGACCTGATGCCCTTAGCAAATCCAGACCCCTTCCCATCTACGCTGTCACTCACTACCCATTACTTTATTGTCTCTTAGCTCACTTTACACCTGGCTACCCTACTGGAAGGTAATCGCATGAGGCAAGGGACCATGTCCATCAGATTTGCAGCTGTTTCCCCAATTCTTAGGCACTACATGGCACATGGAATAAAGATCTGTTGAATGAACAAATGGCTAACGGAAGCTTTGAAAGAATCCTGTGAGGTAAATATTGTTCCTGTTTATAGGTGTGGAAACTGAGGTTCAAAGAGGTTAAGTCTCAGACCAGGTCAAGATTACAGACTATCTGACTCCCTTAGAACCCTGACACATCAGAGTGTCTTGTAGCCAGTATTCCCATTTTATAGTCAGAAAAAAAAGCCTCAGGGGAAGCCAGGATGGCTCAGCAGGTTAAGCGCTCGCTTTGCAGCCCCGGGGGACCGAGGATGGAATCCCAGCCCGGGCCTGTGAGGACTCATATGCTGAACTGGGGTGTGCTTCCCAAGTGGGAGGCCCCCGACCCAGCTCCCACCCTGCGTGGCCCCCGCCCACCTGTGTGGAACAAAACCATGTTGAAAGCTGATGAAGTACAACTATGGAGACTGCTCTGGGCCCTCCCCCTTCTCTCTGTCTCTCTCTGTCTTTGTCTATCTCTATCAAAAACAACAAAATAAATCTTTAAAAAGAAAAATGAGCCTCAGATAGCAATATTTCTCCAGGTCACCTGAGCCCAAATGTTTCTTCCTTCTTGCAACACATGGTCTGAAACAGCCACACTGTTATGCTGGGCTGGCCCTTTAAAAATACGTCCTCAGGTGGAGATTACTCACACACACACACACACACACACACACACCTGCTGCCAAAGGAAGAAACCACTGCCACCACTCAGCCAGGGAGGTACTACCCAAGGTCACCCAGCTGGGACTCAGCACAAGCCTGTCTGGCTGCAAAGCTGGCTTTCTCAGGGCGAGTGTCAAGGTCAGTGCCCAAGGCTGGGGAGCATGCTCACATGTAAACAGGCCTCACCTTTTGGCAGGTGGTGAGCTTCTAGAGGGCAGTGTCCACACACAGCAATGCTGTCCCCTCTGCAGGACCAAGCACATGAGATGATACGGCAATAACTGGGATTGCTGGCATCACTCTGTGCCAGGCCCTGGTTTCAGACGTTGGCACAAATTACTTCATTTAATCCCCGCAACAATCTATGAGGAAAGTGCTCTTATTGTCCTCATTCTATAGGTGAAGAGACAGATCTGGAGAAGTTAACCTGTGCTCTCTACACAGCACTGGACTGACAGCAAGAAAAGTTGAATCTGGTATTTGAACTCAGGTCTGCCTGAACACAGAACCCAAATCTTTCCATGCACCATGCAGAGGGCCCTGGGTCTGAGCCTTGTCAGGATGTAGAGGCTAGAAGGGCCAGCCAGACTGGGACCTTTAGTGCTGCAAGGGGAGACCTGAAGGACTGTCTCGGCCTCTTTGCTGTGCCGAAGACGGGCAGGGGGAAACCGCCCAGAGATGGAGACTCACTCCCCAAGATCACACAGAAAAACAATAGCAGTTCCAGGACCAAAACCCCTCTAGACAGGACTTCTCTTGTCTCCCTGAAAGAGTGGGGGGGGGGGCTCTCTGGTCTTGCGTCTCTCTCAGAATCCTTGCCTAAGACATGGTCTTCCCAGAAGGGAACATCTCCTGGCCCCATAGGAAGATAGAGAGGAACAAATAAAAGGGCTTCAAGGCCTGCAGGAGCTGAGCTGAACAGAGGATGCTAAGGAGGGTGGACTAGGACCAGTGACTGTTTAGACCAGAAAGAGCAGACTTAGGGAGACACGATGTAACCCCCATCTTTCTCTCATTGAAGGGCCACTGTAGGGGGTGCGAGACCCAGAGGGTGCATCTAGGCTCAGGCAGCTGGTTCCATGTAAAGAACTTCTGATGTCCCTTTGAGCTGCCCAGCAATGGAATGAGCTGCCGTAAGGGTAGTGAGCCTCCTATCACCAGGAGTGAGCAAGGAAAGGCTAGTCAAGGAGCTGCTAAGAGGTCAGGATGCTCTCAAGAGGTCCATGAAATCACTGAAAATAAAGGTGCATAGTTTTCAGGAGACCCCCCCCCAAAGGCTTCTTTCAGTACTTGAAGAAATTCTGAGCCCAAGAAGGGGTTTCTTGCTAAGTGGGAGGCCATAGGAGGGTACCTCAAAGGTTTCCTCTATCTCCAAAGATTCTAGGAGGCCCAAATTCTAAGATTTTACAAAGCCAGGAGTCTAAGACTCAGTGGTTCTGCATGTTAGTTACTGCATATCCAAATTCCTATCCTGCCTGCAAGACCCTGCTCAATCTGGTTCCTCCCCTCTGCCCAAATCCACCCCTCCAACTTCACATGTATTCTTCCTTCTCCCTCCAGCCACCATGGCCTCCTCCCTGTTCCCAGAACATATCACACTAGGCTTGTTCCTGCCGCGGGGCCTTTGCACCGGCTGTTCCGTCAGGACTGTCTCCTTACCCTTGCTAACTCTTCCCACACCCAGATCCTCTTATTCTTCAGGTTTTGGTTCAAAAGCCACCTCCTAAGAAAGGTCTTCCATGACTCCCTCCATCATCCTCCAGCCTTACAGCGCAGGGTGATGTGCAAACTGGAGCTCACTTGCTTATGCTCAAGTCGTAGCCTTTGCACGAGACCTTGAACAGGTTACTTAACCCTTCTGAGCCTCAGTTTCCTCAGCACTAAACCAGGGACAATGATGATGAGTTGCTTGTGAGGATTAACTCCATCAGTACATGGAAAGGGCTCGGGAACTCAGCCCAGCATGCAGTAAGCTCTAGGTAAGGGCCAGCTCTTTCAAGTTCAGCACAACCATCACATTTGCTTTCTTGCCTATTTACAGACCATCTTCCCTATTGCCCATTTTGTAGATGAGAAAATTGAGGCTCAAAGAGGTTAAGTACTGGCCAGACCAAGCTCTCTGAAGAGAGGAACGGAGCCTGTCTCATTTTCTGCAGGATTTATAGTCCCTAGAACTGTGCCTGACACACAGTAGATGCTCAGTAGTTACTTGTGGCTGAATGAAAGGATGATGAGTAAATGGCCATGCCTATCGCTCTGAGGTTCTGTACAGCCAGGAGCCTGTGCACTTTAGATTCCAGCCCAGCCTGCCTCTGCCCACCCTAGACCCAAATGACCTCCAGCTCACTCAAGGTCCCAGCTTCTCTCCGAAGTGGCTGCTGGGACAGGCAGGCTAATGAGGGGGGTCCAGCATCCATGCCTCTGTCCCCAGTGGGACCCCTTTATCCCAGCTGGCCCAGGGGGATGAGGCAGGAGCTGCTTTGGCATTCAGCTTGGGGGATCCCTGCCCAGAGGTATGGTGGCAGGTGTGGGCTCAGGAAGCAGCTCCCAGCTCCCCCGTCCTGCACTCTGCCAGCTGCCTGCCCGCTAGATGCATAATAGATGAGGAGGCCCAGCAGGCTGTGCCTGCCTGGCATTTCAGAGCCACTAATGAGGCCAGCTTCGTGCTTCCTGCAGCGGCACACAGACCTCCCAGGGCGTCTGGCTCAGTGCTGAGAGAGAGAAACCACCTGAGGACAGGGGCCACCCACCCAAGCCCCCCACTTGGCACAGGCAGCATCCAGGAGAGTAAGGGTTAAAGTATGGGCTCAGGCTGGCCACTCTTGGTTCACCACTCATGGACTATGTGCCCCTGAGCCAGCCAGATCTCTTTCCTAAGCCTCAGTCTCCTCATCTGTAAAATGGGGGGAGGTAGATGGTAATAGTCTCTACTTTGTAAAGCTGGTATAAGGATGGAATGAAATAATTCAGATGAAGTGCTTGGTCCAGGGACTGAGACCTAGGAAATGCTTCATATATGGGAGAAACTGGTACCATTACTGAGATTCCAATAGTAGATATCTCAGCAACCAGGTGGGCCCTCCTGGTAGAACAAATGGAGCTGGACCCTTGTTTTGGAAGTATTTGGGGTCATCTCACTCTCCCCACCACCCATAAACAGGACTTCCCTCGTTTCTGTGTCTTCCCTATCTCTGGCCAAGGTCCTTTCCTTGGCAGGAAAAAAAAAATCTGGTTTCAAAGTCAGCCTTTGCCAGCTCTGTGACTTTGGGCCAGAGCCTTCACTGATCTCAGTCCTGGTTTTGGCCTCCAAAATGGGGATACTAAGGCCAACTTGGACTGTCATCATGACTTAATGAGATGAGCGTAGTAAAATGCCCAGCATGCTGCTGGCATTTAATCTTTGCTGGGTCCAGCCTCCTCCTCCCAGGCTCCTAGCTTTAACGTCAAAGTTGACTCTCCTCTTCCAAGGGTATATCCAGGACCCCCTTCCCAGCACAGGGGCAGCCTGCCACCCTGGCACTCTACCTCCTTCCTCTTAAGTGGCCAGCCCACATTAAGGCTGCAGAACCAGAGTCATCACGGTATTACTGCCTCTTCACCCTCCCATGGGGCCTCGTTCATCTGACATTTGCACACTGCTCCACTGCAGATAACTTACTGACAAGGGGAACCCAGCCCTGATTACTGCTCCCCTGATTCAAGGCCCAATCTCTTAACTCTTTTTAAAAAGGGAGTGGGGAAAACCACACCTCCTCCAGGAAGCCCTCCCAGCCTACTTGACAAAGTCTCATCTGTACTACTCTCGGGACACATTCAATTCAGTTCCACAAATACTCATCAAGCATTTACTGGGTTCAGGAAGCTGTGCAAAACTGTGTGGAGAACAGATCGATAAGAAGACTACAGCCCAGCTTTCATTGAGCTCCTGCTGGAAAGTGGGCCTAAGTCAAAAGCAACTCAAGCAACCCCTGCTTTCAAGGACCTCAGAGCCTGCCTTGCACTGCAGTGTTGTATGGACACAGTCAACACAACTGTGGTTAACTCACTGCACAATCCAAATCAACAAATACTTCCTGGGCATCAAGTGGGGCTCAGAGAGGGGAAATGACCTGCCCAAAGTCATACCACTAGTGTGTGGCAGAGGCAGATTCAAATCCACATTCGTCAAGCTCCAAAGGCCATGCAGTTCCCACTTCCCCAGGAAAGACACTAAAGTGTGCTCTATAGCAGGGGTCCCTAACCCTGGGCCACGAACTGGTACTAGGTTGTGGCCTGTTAGGAATCAGGCTGTACAGCAAGAGGTGAGTGGTGGGTGAGCGAAGCTTCATCTGTATTTACAGCTGCTCCTCATTGCCCCCATTACCACCTGAGCTCCACCTCCTGTCAGATCAGCTGCAGCATTAGATTCTCATAGGAACCCGAACCCTATTGTGAACTGTAAATGTGAGGGATCTAGGTTGTGCGCTCCTTATGAGACTAATGCCTGGTGATCTGAGGTGGAGCTGAGGTGGTGATGCTAGCACTGGGGAGCAGCTTCAAATACAGATGAACATGAGCAGAGAGGTTTACCTGCACAGAGACCATCATGAATCAATTGCTTGCAGGTTCATATCTAAACCCTATCAGTGAGTGGCAAGTGACAATTAAGTTGTGTTTGGCACTTGAACCATCCTGAAATCATCTCTCCCCTCCTCCCAGTCCATGGAAAAATTGTCTTACACGAAACTGGTCCCTGGTGCCAAAAAGGTTGGGGATCACTGCTCTAGAGGCGTGATAAGCAGGAGGGGAAGACTTGTAAGGAGAGAAAGATGGAGTTTGTGTGGGGGTCAAAAAAAAGAACACTCGACAGTGACAAAGGTGGGCTAGAGATATGGCAAGGGCTTGTGGAAATGGAAAGGCAGGGCATAGCCAGGGGAGGGGACAATGTGAGCAAAAACATGAAGGTGGTGCGTGTGGGGGCCATACTCCCCCCTGATCAGAAATGTGGGGCACAGGAGAAGTTAGTCCCAGGCTAGAAAGAGAGATGGAGACAGATCTTGAATGCCAGGAAATTATAATTAATAGTCAAAATGACCCTCGTTTTACACTAACTACATGCCAGGCACAGGATAGAGGCTAAGCTATTGGCTTCCAGGGGTGGGTATGGGAGTGGGGAGAAGGGAGGGCCTAGGGGTTAGCATCTTGGACAGCAATCTAGGGAGGAAGCTGTGGGGCAAGGCATTGTGGGTAATAGGCAAGTTCTGGTGATTTCATCATCTTACTTTACAGGTGTGTCAACTGAGGCCCAGGATGGGAAGGGACTTGCCCAACGTCACACAGCGGGTTAGTTACTATCAGTCCTGACTCTTCTTTCAGGGCTCCCTAGAGTAGGCTTTCTGGGTCACCCCTCCACCTTCAAGTCTCCCCTCAAGTGTATTCCATCAGACCCCTCCTGTGGCCCAGAGGTCCTGGGACAGAGTAGGTAAGACTCTGGGCTTTGCAGAGTCTGGAAGACTGAGATTCAAATCCCAGCTCTGCCACTGATGGGCTGTGTGACCTTGGATAAGTCACCGCCGCCCCCCCCGCATCATTGTTTTCGTCTATAATTAGAGGTAATAGACCCTAATCTTTTTTTTTTTAATCTTTTTTAATATATATATTTTTTTTTGAGAGAGAGAGAGAGAGAGAGAGAGAGAGAGAGAGAGAGAGAGAGAGAGAGATACAGAGACAGAACTGAACTGGGGGAGCTCCCAGTTCAGCATATGGTTCCGTACGGGCCAGGGCCAGGGCCGAGATTTGATCCTGGGTCCCCGGCACTGCAAAGTGAGCGCTTAACCCACTGAGCCATCCCGGCTTCCCCTAGACCCTAATCTTGAGTAAAGATTATGTGAGATGATGCACTTCAACCACCTAACAGTACCTGGTGCACAGCAGGTGCTCACAAGTAGCAGCTGGGGGGCTATTGTTACTGAAGTCCTTGAAGGAAGGATGGAGTCCTCCTCCCCTCCATCTCTGTCTCCCCTGCCCCTGCCCCCGCTCTGGGCTTCGCACACAATCAAGGCTCAAACTGGGCACAGTAACAGGCCAAAAGCCCAGAGGGGGGGAGTAACCGGCCCCAGGTCACCCGGAGAGCATGAAGGAAAACAAAAGGGCAGGCCCTGCAGCTCAGCCTGGGCACGCCATGTGCCCCTCGCCCCAGGGGTGGCTTCCAGGGGACTCTGGCAGCAGGTAGGGCAATGGTGCCAGATAAAACTTGTCCAGCAGCTGGGGGACACTGCAGGGCCTGGGGACTCCGGGAAGCCCGCAGCAGGGGCAGGAAGCAGGAGCCAGAGCCATTGAGGGCTCTCCCAATGGAGCTGAAGTGACAGCAGGAGCAGCCAGCTGGGCCCATGTGATGCTGGTGTCAGGGACACCGGGAGGCGCCCGCCCGCTGGGGCCCAGGGGGTGCTGTGAATCCTGAGGTGAGGCTGCACCTCCACCCACCACTCTCCGTGTTGGGGAAGCTGCAGGCACGGCTGCCTCCTTGCCGCCTTCTCCACAGGCAGCCTCACACTTAGGAAGTGGGCTAGAGGACAGAGTGCCAAAGGCTATGTGTGGAGTGGGGCTAGAGGGTGGGGGGTCAGCAAAAGGGCTAAGGGCACCCCCAGGGCAGCCAGGAGCCATTATGCGGTGGGAAGAAATAGAGAAGAGAAAAAGAAAGAGAAAGGAAACACCTTCTGTGAGGGCCTACAATATGCCAGGCCCTGTTTTAATTTCTTTTTACAACTTTACACTCTGTTAAATAGGCATTTTAAGATTTATTTCATTTTTGTTGTTTTTGACAGAGAGACAGAGAGACAGAGAGACAGAGACAGAGACAGAGAGAGAAGGGGAGGGCCCAGAACAGTCTCCATAGTTGCACATCATTGGTTTTTCCACATAGTTTCATTCCACAGGTGGGCGTGGGGCTGCACAGGGCAGGAACTGGGCCGGGGTCTTGCCCTGGTGAGAACTGAACTGGGGGAGCTCCCAGTTCAGCACATGGGTCCTCACGGGCTGGGGCCAGGATTCAATCCTCGGTCCCCGGGGCTGCAAAGTGAGCGCCTAACCCACTGAGCCATCCCGGCTTCCCCATAAATAGGCATTTTAATCTCCATGTCACAGATGAGAGCACCAAGTTTCAGAGAGGTTAGTAAACTGCTGAAGGTCACACAGGCAGTGGCAGAGCTGACATTTAACCCGATTTGCCAGACTCTGAGGTGGAGTTCTAGAAAAAACTTGGGGGGGGGGGCAGGGGTGCAGAAATGTGGGGGCAGAACTGGTGGATGGCACACCTCATCGCCTGGAGGGGATAGCTGGAGGGTTGGTAGGGTCTGGTTTGGCATTCTAAGGTATGGTACTGGTTTGGGAGTGTCCCCAGCGTCCAGCCAAGCAGCCCAGCCCTCCTGCGGCCCCCCAGTACTTACCACACACTCCAGTGACGGGTGAAGGACTTGTCCACCCTGAAATACAGAGGGGTAGCAGGTGAGGGGGCAGTCCCTTCTTACCAGCCTTGCCCAGCATATCAAGCCAGCCTCACTCACCCCTGTCCTCCCAGAGGGGCCTGGAGGAGGTGCCAGCTGCATCAGTACCAACCCCCATGGGCCACAGGGGTCCTAATGTCAGATTAGGGACATAGGAAGGTATAGGGGACCGGGGACCTGGGACCAGGTGATGGAGCGGCAGCAGGGGTAGGGATCAGCGTGGAAGGTCCCAGAACAGGTGGAGTGGGACAGTGGACCACAGCAGTCTGGGGTCACAGCAAGGATGTGGGGGGTGGCTGGGCCAATTTAGAGTGTTTCCAGACAGGACTGAGGGGTGTGGGTATTTAGGAAGAACACCCCTCCCCCAACTTGCCCGGCAGCCTGCCTTGATCCTGGAATCGGAGCTCAGTCATAGCCACATACACACACCTACCCCCGAAGCAGAGCCAGAGGAAGACCTGAAGCGCTCTGAGTTCAGGGTTGACCTTTGTCTCCCCCCAATTCCTTCAGTCCCACCCCAGAGATGTGTGGGCAGTGCCCCCTCCCATGTTCTTCCCCCAAACCCCTCTGAGGGCACCTTGGGGTTGGAGAGGGCTGGAGAGGGCTCCACCATTCTGCCCAGACGGGGGCCCAGGGGCTCAACAGCTGTTGGGACAACAAACAACTCTTGCCTCCTGTCCAGAAGCCAGAGGAGAATGTGAAGGGGCCCCAAACCAGACTTTGCCGGCTAGGGGCGTCATCTGGGATGGGGGACAGGACTGGAGGCTCCCAGGGATCAGCTCATGTGGACTCTGCAGACAACGAAAGGGAGGCCAGAGAGGCCAGGACTTGCCCAAGGCCACACAACAGAACCCAGACCGACTCCCTGACTGCCTCTGGTGTCCGCTGACCAGGAATCTCAGGGCTCAACCTAGGCTCCTCCTCTACCTGAGGGCTTGCGGGGCCCTGGACAGGGAAGGCAGCCCACCCAACCGCCCTTTGGGGTCCCATTGGAGGTTGGGCATCCAGGAAGGGGAGGCAGCTTGGAAACAAGCCCCACAGCTCAAAGGGCACCTAGTCTACACCAGCAGCATTACCTGTGTGAGCTCCAAAGGTGTGTGTCCCTCTGACTATAGGGAGGAAGGGCCTAGAGAAGGTTATACCACCTACTTGGCTGGCCAGGGAAGGGGTTCTGCCCCAGTCTGTCTACCCAGTCTTCCTCCCCATTTACCAAATTCCTGGCTAAGGCAAGAATCCTTCCAGCACCCCTCTGCACCCCTTGGAGTTGGGCATTTGAAGTCAAGAATAGTGACCCCAAGATGGGCCAGCTACCACTCTGATTACTACCCCCCACCCAGGTATCCAAGCCCAAGCAGCTGGGAGAAAGGGGTCCCTGAGAGCCCAGGACTGTGGGGGTGTGGGGGTGAGGGGGTGGGAACAGGGACAGCCCAGGAGCTCAGAGGTGGGGGTGGGCAGGTCCTGCGAATGGCTTCTTGGTTCTCTTCTTCCAAAGCCTCAGTGCAGGGGCCCAGCAGCTTCAGAGGCCAAGTGGGGGCTCCTGCAGGTCCCCATGACCTGCCTCCTCCCACCCCCACTATACATGTACCTAGGGGTGTGCGCCGAGTGCACACACACACACACACACACACACATGCCCAGCTTCCTGTCCATACAGCAGTTATATGCATAAACACTACCACGTACCTGGGACACAACACAGAAGTGCCCAGCCCTGGGCTCACTACCCCACACGTGTACATGGACACCCAACTGGAACAGACACCCACAGACTGACCAACACTGCATGCTATGCCTTGACATTAAACTGCTCGCCTCACACAAATTTACAATGTACAGAACCACTCGAATCCAAGCCAGACACAGGCGGGCGCACGCGCACATATGCACACACGCGGGCACGCGGGTGCCCCTGCCCAGAGCACCTACCCTCCATAGGCCCCGAAGGTGAAGCTGCGCTTTCGGCAGCTCATGGTGCCACCGCCGCTGCCCGCCTGCCCATCTGGCCTCCGCGAAGCCGGAGCCGCCTTCCCTGCGCCCAGGTCACCTTGGCAACTCGGGCCGCCCCGCCTCTGGCCACAAGTCCCGGGATTGTCCGAGTCCCCACGGGCTGCGGGCCAGCTGCCGGGGGCAGCCGCACGCAGAAAGGGCCGCTTGTTCGCACCGCCCTCGGGTCGGGGGCGGGGGCTTCGCTGGACTTTCCCAGCTGGGGCCGGGCATCACGAAGGGGGTAGGGGATGGGAAGGTGGCAGTAAGAGGAGACCCAGCCTCTACCCCCTGGTCACTGGGCTGCAGACCCTCTTCTAGCAGCAGGACCCTCTTCCATCTCCCAAGAGCCATGAACTGGTGATGGCTCTGTCCCCATCATCACAAGGGGGAAGTTCACAGCAGGTCAGGGCAATAACTTGGAATCTAGGGTCAAAAGGTCTGCACTGTGGGCAGGTCCCTTCCCACCCTGTAGGTGCCTCGAATTTATCTGTAAAACGGGACTAATCCCCCCCACCCCCACCCCCCAGGCCCCTGTGGTAATGGTATGAGTTAATGCACGCAGAGTACTCAGCACAGACCCGGCACACAGTACAGCACATGCTCAATACCGGCTACAAGAGCCCCGCGCTAGAGGCCAGAAGCTCTGCTCTTCAGGCAAATGAGTGAAAGAAGCAAGAGAGTCTCCAATAGCTCTTCTATTGCCCACTCTCATCCCCCTCTCCCAGGACCCCCCACCCCACCCCCAATGCCCAGTGAGGAGAAAGGGGCAGGAATAGAGATGCCCTCCCCTCTTGACAATTTGTCCAGCCTGGGTTCCCTCACTCAGCAATACTGCTGGGCTCTGAGTCCTAGAGCCCATCATGCATTCACTCAACAAACACCCTGAGCCCCATCCTCTGTACCCAACTCATCCAGAGCTCACAGTTCAGTCCATCCCACAGGACGCTATCTCTCCTGCCCCAAGCAAATCTGTGTCAGATGGGGGACACTGGCCCTGTTCCCAGGACTCACCGCCCCTTTGAAAGCCCACTCTGCCCCCCAAAGAGAGAGGAATTATTCCCCATCACCCTGCACCCAGGGAAGCCCCCAGGGCCTTGAAGTTGTCTACAGGGTTTTCTGTTTAAAAAACTGCAGGGAACAGACAGGAGTTGGGGGACTATGGGGGGAAGGGCGGCCAAGGGCACAGCAATAGGGTAGCAAGGACTCTTCTGAAGCCTTTCAGGAACTATTCCGCCTGGGCCCTGGGCCAGGGCTCATTAAGTGCCATGTTCCCCTGGGAAATGACTGGGCTGGGGACAGCTCCACAGTTTGCCTCACCCAGAAAGGGGGAAGTGGCGCAGCGGTTTCCCCATTTCAGATGAAGAAACTGAGACCCTGGCCCACAACAATCACTCTCTCTTGGCGGGTCCACCTCCACCTGCTTCTGCCCCAGCCTGGACCCCTTCTCCTCTCCACACACTCTGGTAGGTGGAGGAGCCCGCAGAAGCCCCTTGAGTTCCAGGCAGGGCAAGTGTGATTTCCTCGCCCTCAACTACCCGCTTAATTTGGTTCTCAGAGGGGGGTCTGGCTCCTTGGCAGGGGGGCTCTGGAGCCAGGGCAGATTCCTGGATGGAGGGACCACCCCAGGCCAGTGTGGGAAGCCCACTCCTCACAGGGCAGTCCTCTGGGGCTCTGAGGGGCAAGCCCTGGGAGCACTGAGGTCAGCCTCAGGAGGGAGGATGTCTTTCCTTCCTGAGCGGTAGCAGCAGGGGGCCCAGAGAGCTGGAGGGAGGAGAGGACAGAAGCTGGGTGGGGGCCATGGAGGGAATGCACAGGATTCCAGCCACATCCAGGCTGTGGCATCCCCTCGGACATGGCCCTCAGCCACGCCAGTCTGTCTTTTCAGTGAAAATGATTCCTAAGTGGGCTCTGCGTGTCTGCTTGGCAGGGTGGCCAAGGGGCTTCCGATGTGCCAAGTGTTCCAGCCAGGCCTGGCCCCTGGGAGGACCTGCTGGTGCTGGGACAGTGGGCCCTTGAGAAGGGCCCTGGGGGCTGCAGGGTTCCCACCAAAGACAAAGAGCTCAGTGTAGGCTCTGGCCTCTTGGGTGCTGACCAGCTTGCAGCTGCCTCACTGGCAAGAGCAGGGGGTGGGGTGGGGGTGAAGGTCACATTTCCTCAGTGAGGGAAGCACAGGACACTCCCTGGCCAGCTCTTGGTCCCTTGGGCAACAGCAGAATTTAAATGCACCTTCTTAACTGGCAAGGCCACTTCCAAGAATTTAGCCTCTGCATCATGGCATGTGAGCCTGAAGATGAATGGCCAAGGACAAGGGACAGGAAGGCACATGATTATATCCTCATCCTTGTAATGGCCCCTGCCCCACCCCACCTCCCGTGGTTCCAATCCCAGCTCTCCCACTTGTCAGCTGCGTGACCTTGGACAAGTCACTTTATCTTTCTGTGCCTCCGTTTCTTCATCTGCAAAATGGAATTGATGGTGAAGATAACAGTACCTATTTCAAAGGGTTTTATCAAAGATTAACTAAATTAATACTGGTAAAGCATTGAGAATAGTATTTGAATAGCATGTGTTTGTTCAATGAAACACTTGCTGCAGCATCCTTTGCATTAGGCTGAACTGTATGAAATCAGTTTTTGTAGTTAGTGAAGACTTATAGTAAGAGTTCTAAAACAAACTGATGGCCAGCCAGAGGGAACTGGACAAAAAAAATAAGGTCCATTTATACCATGCAGTACCATGCTGCTGTTGGAAAGAATGGGGGCAGATCTATGTGTGAGATGTGGAACAACCCACAAGGTGAACAAACAGACATACAAACAGAGGCAGTTTAGTAAGGGTGTAGGTGGGGGCCAGGTTCTGATACTTTCAAGCTGTGTAACCTTCGACATATTATGTACCCCCTAGACATCTGGCCTTCACTGGCCCCGTGTGACCAGGAACTCATTATTCTGACGTCAGCACAGAACCCTGCTTGTCAACTGGCACTGGGAGGTCACTGCCATCTTTGAGGTAGGACAGAGCTCCCTTCTTCTTTTCCCTCAAGCCTCTTCCCTACAAACCAAAGATCTCCTTCCAGAAGGAAGCATCCTCTTTGGGGCCTCTTAGATTCGCACCCAAGTTGTTCAAACAGGTGCCAGACTGTATAAAGGGGGAAGGAAGGGTGCAGGGGTAGAATGTTCCAGAGCTCTCTTTCCAAGTTCACCCTGGGTTGAGCTCTGAAAATTCCACCCACCACCTGCCTCCAGCCCCCCCTTCCCAACCCACAGCAGGGACGTGTAAGGGCGTAGCGAGGAGCAGGCGCCTGGGAAGACCTCAGGCCTAGGCTCCAGGGTCCCCAGCAACCTTCCACCCAGCGCCCAGAACCCCTCATCGTTCCCATTCAGGATATCTGCCTGGGGCTTCCTGGGCAGGAGTCAGGGTGGTCCTGGGCTTCCTGCCTGGCCAGCAGCCCCCTGTGTGGCTTTGTTTTCATCTGTTTTCCGCCCTGGACCTCAGTTTGCTTATCTGTTAAATACCCTCTCTCACCTTGCTAGATTAGAAACAAAATACTGGGGAAAATGCATTCGCCTTCAGAGAATTCCATGGGCTTGACGCATCACTATTCTAAGCCCACGGCCTTTCTAGCCAAGCCACACTTACCCAATCCCAAGATGCTGCAAACCCTGAGCTCCTGGGGAATCCCCAGGCCCTGGGAAGGAAGAGAAGAGTGGGTGCAGCTTGGCTCACACTCTCCCCAAGCAGATGCCCAGTGAGGTTACTATCCAACCACCCCCTGCCCTGGACCTAAGATCCCTACCCCATTCAATGGTTTTCTGAGACTCCTGCCTACTCAAAGTGTTCCCATCAGGGGTCAGGACTATCTGGCTTGGTGAAAATGGCCAGAATAAGTGCCTCCACTCAGGCCCCTACCCCAAGGATATGACTCTGGCCATCATATGGGCCATGTGCCTCTAGGGTCCTTGAAAGAAAAATGCTTTTGGAAACACAGACACACATGAGGACATGTCTTTCTTCCTTTACTATTTCATGTATTGAGCACCTACTATGCGTCTGACACTGTTCAGGCACTAGCAAGAGAGGATGAAGAAGACAGACAGGTCTGTGGTGGAACTGGGTGCATACCTGCACAGGAACTTCACCCTGTCACACACGTACTTGCCCTTGTACTGCGCACAGGGACACCTAACTCGTGCCTATAGAGACCATATCAAATCAAATGCATGCAGACTTGCTCACGAGACCATCAGCCCCCACACTGCAAACCCACGGGCAAAGGTCAAACCAAGTTCGTATCCACAGGTCCCAAGTCAGTGTGTGCTCCCCTACTGACTGTAATGGGTTTGTACACCCATGTGAACCCACACCAATGACAACAGAGTCATGCACAGAAATCACAGGCCCACATGCCCTTATCACATTATGCTTACATGCTATATATACACAGACATGCATGCACACCTGTGTGTGTGCACATACACACATACACAGTGCCCAGCTAACTACTGGGAACTACTGCAAAAAAGATAAAGGTAGGAGAGAGGGTGGCTCTTTGGGGTTGAGGGCTGTGCAATCACTGCAGCCCTGAGGAAAGGGTATTCCAAGGCCCCTCGCACACCTTAGAGGCTGGAATCCAGCCAGCCTCCCCCTCACACACCCCCGCACTCCCCTGCTAAGAGCATGGCCCTCCCCCACCCATTTTCAGGGGCAGGAGGCTGAGCTGGAAGGGAACCTGCTTGATGTCCAGAGCTCCCCCCAGGGCAGTGGGGCTGATGGAGCCCTGTACCGGGGGCAGGAGACCTGGGTTGTGGTCCCCAGCTCTGCTGGCCTCTCGTTCCCTAGCACAATCCCTTCCCACTTTGGGTCCTGCTGGTCCATCGGTAAGATGTGAGGGCAGGATGCACGGACAATCCCTCCCACTCAGTCACTCTGGGATTCTGCGAGCCCGCTCCACTTCCGCAGGGGTTCTCAGCGTGGGCGGCTCTGCCCCCTAGAGGGCATGAGCAGGTTTTCCTCCTCAGCAACCACTGGATCGCACCATTGTCACTCAGTGCGGGGGCTCGGAAAGCGAGTCCCACCCCAGGAAGAATGGCCATGCCTCACATACCGACCCCAGATAGTCATGTGGGCGAAAAGCCCATTTATCCCATCCTGGAACCTAACTCTGGCTCACATATGAGTATTGTTTTAGTGTGGCTTTAATACATACTGTGTCTTCCAAAGATACAAGTACTGGAGCCATTCAGAACCACAAGTCAGGAACAGAGATAAGATCTTCTGTCCTTACATCTAAAGGTATACACACACTCACACATATGTACCGGTATATACACGAACATACGAACATACGTACACACACAGAGACAGAGTCAAGCGCTTGGTTACTTCACTAGGTCCTGTGGTGCGGCCATGCCAGAGTATTTATCTATGGAAGTAGAGGACTTTTACTTATCTTAGGGCAGTAGTCTATTGTTTGGCTTCTGAAGTCAGGTGTGTAGATGGGCTTATATCTAGGCATGCAGCTACAAAAAAAAATGCACGCTCTTTAAAAACTTGTTCTGAACCGGGCTCGGGAGTCCGCCGCTCCGCCGCGGTCCCGGGCGCCCTCAAACGACCACCACAGGAACTGCAGGGGGAGGGGCGGGCGGGCTCCAGCACCAGGGACAGCGCCCGGGCGTCTCTCCTGGGGAGGGTGGGCACCCCGAGGGCGCCCACAGGTGGAGGTAGCTTGCACCCTGTATTCCCAGCCAGGAGCCCGCCGCCCCCACCCCACCCCCGCACTCACTCTTCCTCCCGGGCGGAGGCGGCCCCCCCAGCTTGCCCTCTCCCTTCTCCCCGGTGCGAACTGCCGCCCCTTCCCCACATAACGGCACACCTGCGCGCCACCGGGGCGGCCGCCCACCGTGTTCCCGCCACCCGTTCTCCCCCGGGAGCCATGCGCTCAGCGTGCAGGTCACGGAGCCGCACCTACGCGTCCTGGCACCTTTGTGGTCCCCACAGCAGCCCCGTGAGGCGGATCATGCAAGAGCTGCACATCAGCCATGGCTGATGGGAACTGAAGTTTGCGCACCCCACATCCAGCTCTCCTGACGCCCCCTTAACACCTCATCTCCCATCACACACGCACCGCGGCGCAGTAAGAGAGGCTACTGGTTCCGGAGGCACTGTGGCCAGCAGTCTTGTCGGTTAGGTCCTTGTGACCACACTGTCACTTAGGTGCTGTTATAACCCCCAGGTCAGACCAGAGAACTGTAGCCCTGAGGGTTTGCCCAAAGGTCAGTGGGAGTAGAAGTGGCTATAAAGACCTTCTGAGGTCTTACTCTGCTCTGAGTCACTCTCAGGGACAGTCCTGCCAGGAAGGAAGCCCTTCAAACAGCACCCATTGCCCTGCCCCGACACCGCGGAGGCCTGGAAGCCTCCTCCACCTCAGAGCTCAGGTGGGTGGTTGCATGGGGCCCCACATTCTCAGAGGAGCCCCTATCTCCCTATCCTCACAAGCTTTAGCTTCACAAAGGTACTTCCCCAAGGCACACAGGAGGTGCCTACTAAATGCTTGCTGCTTGGCTGAAGCGCTCCCTTCCAGGAACCACACTGCCTGGGCACAGAGCCCGGACACAGAGCAGGGCAGTGTGCCACGGGGTGAGGGCAAAGGTGCGAGAGCCAGACAGCGTCGGGTCCCAGCCCAGTCGAGAGCTGTGTGACTCTGAGCCTCAGTTCCCACATCTGGAAAGGGGCGTATACCAGCTCTCAGCTCACAGAATGGTGGAGAATATTAACAAGGTGATGTACGCAGGGAGAGGACTCGACAGAACCTTCTGCCCGCGAAGGGCTTGCATGGCGGTGGCTGCTAATGCTGCTGCCAGGAGGGTCTTCTTTGGGGTAAACAAAATCCAGAAGCCCTTGCTGAGTCATGCCCCATTGCCCACAAGGATCAATCAGGCCACAACGTTCACCAGGAGCAAGCATGAGGGGCAGAGGAGGAGGCTGCAAACTCAGTCTGGGCTGGGTTGGGGACAGAAGGAGGGGGAGGGGCAACCATTCTGGGTAGGGGCAGAGAGTTTAGGAGTGTCTGGAGACCCTCTAACTCTGGCCTAATATCTGACCCTCAACCCCCTGGCCTCTGGTTCCAGATCAGCTCCCTGGTCTCCTCGGCATAGTAGGTACTCCATAAACATTCAATGACTAAACGATGTCCTAGGTTGACTAAAAACAAAAAGAAAAATAAAATCAATTTTATTCCTATCATAAATACATATAGGAGTTGACATGAGCCTGGAGTTAGAGTCAGATGTCAGATGGACGTGTGTTTAAATCCTAGCCTCTGTCACTTCCTGGTTTGTAACTTTAGGCCATTTTCATTATCTCTCAAAGCCTCAGTTTCTTCATCTGTAAAAGGGGATGGTAATGATAATAATAATAATAGCACTTGCCTCATAGGGTTCTTAGAATTCAGTGGAAAGTGCTCACAAGAGTAGGTGCCCAATAAGGGGGGACTGTCGTTACTGTTTCGGGACACATGCTAGCACAGCCACGTGCCGAGTCAGGAGACCCAGGCCCAAGGTGCAGCTCCCCCTCTGGCTCACTGTGACTGTGGGCAGGTCCCTACCCCTCTGGGCCTGTTTGCTTCTCTGTATAATAAGGGCTGTGCAAGGTGCCTCCTGAGTCTGGTTTTTCTGGGGCAGCCTGGCTCCCATGGGCACATCAGGTGGGTAGGCCTCTAGGGTCTGCCCTTCAGTCTATCACTCTCATCGTGGCGAAGGGGACTGTGTTCTCACAACAGGGAGAAAGGCAGGCCTCACTGGGAGCCCCAGAGTGTCAGCTGATACCTTCCCTGTTCCCATGCTGACCTCTCAGAACCAGCTCCCCTGCCCCCCATGCAGGGAGCAGTCCTGAGCCGCACCTCTGGGCGCTGGGCCTCGGGGGGCCCAGGACGGTGCAATGAGCTCAGAGGGAAGAGCCCACGGTGCCAAGGCCCATTTCTTTGTCTCTCTGAGCCTCAGTTTCCTCAGCTGAGAAGTGCGGAGGACAGTAACAACTGCCACGGGAGGTCTGCCAGCCCCAAGCGCTCTGGTGCACACCAGGGGCAACCCAGATTCGAAACCCCTTTGTGAAGTGCTACCCTCAGGCGTAATCACAATAATTATTATCTGTAAAATGAGGGGGTTGGGCCAGCTGATCTTCATGGGCTCCTCTCCAGCTCTGAAGCTGAGGATTTCTCGTTTCCGAGCTGAGAGTTCGTGCAGACAAAGGGGGCTGGGAGAAGCCAGGGGCTGTGAGCTTCCCTGGGAATCTCTAGCAAACAAACTTCCCCATTCATCCTCTGCCCTCAAACTAGCCCAGGAGATGGGGCACAGGCCACAGGGAAGGCCAAAGGGAGGGGGGAGAAGCTACAGGTTCAGGGCAGGGTCCTGAGGTGTGGGGACAGCAACTGCCCCTGCCCAGAACTGCCCCCATTCCCTAGGGCACAGCCCCTCCTCTACTGAGCCCTCCCCTCCCCTCTAATTCTGCATGCAATACATGAAGTGATTGCAAGTGGAGTCAGGCAGCCCTTAATTCAATTCCAGCTCCAGCCACACAACCAGCTGGGTGACCTTGGGCAGGCTAATAATGTTGCTCTGAGAATTAAATGAGATAGGCCTGTGAGAAGTGCTGAGCATAGGGCCCAGCATACCGTCAGGACTCAATTAGTGCCCCCCACCTGTGTTCCATCACTCAGCCTCCATTCTGCTGCTTCCCAGCCAGAACCCTCTGGAATCCCTCAGCCAGCCAATTCCCATGCTGGCTGACACAGACCAGAACCCAGCAGCGTAGCATGGGTGCAAGGACAGGGGACGGGGCCCAGAGAGCCACACCCCCTTAGCCAGGGAGAGCTGGGGGCCTGCCTGTTGAGAGGCAGGGGAGGGCTCTGCTTTGGGCCCTCTTTCCAGTCCTGTTCCTGGGGGCTCGAAGCCCTGAGGGAGGGGCTGTAAGGGCACCACTCGGCACCTACAGGCAGGTGGTGAGTGGTGCAAGGCTGGAGCCCACATGCTCAGAGCATCCATTGCCTACGCCCGGGCCAGCATGAGGGCCTGCAGCCGTCTGCCACGGGTGGATGGCTTCTCTCGGGACCTCCAAGGTCAGGAAGAGGCAGCAGGGTGGGAGGCTCGCCCACCATCAGCCTGGGCCTCGTCCTGGCTGCCCCTCACAGGTCAATGGCATGCCCTACTCTTGAAAATGGAGGAATCAGGGCTGTCCCAGCAGTTCTGGCACTGAGCTTGTGAGCAAAGAGGAGTTCCCAAGGTCACCCTCCATCGCCACCTCCACCCCACCTCCAGAGGGGTGGGGTCTTGGACAGGGCTGTCCTCTGAGCTGCGGATGGGGGTGTATTTCACTCTCAGACTTGGGCCGAGAACTCAGGAACAGGGCAGAGAACTGGACCCATGTGCCTCACCCTCCACTTTTCCCAACAACCTGGCTGTAGCAGGCCTGTGGCTCCTGTGGCCTTGAGAAGGTCATGGCCTTTCTAGTGGCTCAAGAGTCTGTCCTCACTTGCTATCCACCCCCAAAGCCCATCAGCTTCAAATTCTCAGGACTTGGGAATGGGCATTATCTATAAAACAAGGGGGTCGGGCCAGCTGATCTCTCATGGGCTACCAATGGCACATGATGATAGCAATGCCAATTGCCCTGGAAATGTGAAGTTATGGGATCCCAGGGAACAGGTAACTGCAAGAAACAGCACAATTCTACCAAAGACACAACACACCTGAGGCTCATACAACACACTCACAAACTTGGTCTCACTGGAGCCACATTGCAAAGGTAGAAGCCGCATCCATCCATTGCACAGATGGGAAGGGAGGCTCGAAGAGGCCGGTGCCTTTTAGGGGTCCAGGGGACACAGGTCTCCTGGTTTTCAGCACAGATGGAAGCCCTGTCAACCCCTGATGGCTTGGCGCCAGGTCCTTTCACGTGCCCCTAGCATGGAAGATGCTGGAGCAGTCTCCTCTGCATGCACAGGGAGAATGAGACCCCTGGAAACAGCCCATGGAGCCACATTGAACAGCAGGGGCAGGGCAGAGAACTGTGGCAGGCGACTTCCTCCTTCCTGGATGGTCAGCCTGGCCAGGTGCCCACACAGCCTGTCCAGAGAAGGCTCAGCCGTTTCTCCAGTAGTTTCCCCCATTGACTTTCAGGGAGATGCAAACTCCTTAGTCTGGAATTCAAGGCTCTTCACAAACTGATCCCGATTCAACATTACTCACCTTCCACTGAAGCCAAACGAGTGTCCTGATCCCCACCCACACTGCAGCTGGTCATGCCCCCAGAAGCTCCTTCCCTGCTCCTTTCAGTATGCAACTCACAATTCCACAAGAGCCACCATGACCACTTATTGACCCCCTGCCATGTGTCAGGCACTGACTCCTCAGGGGTAAAGCTACCCATCTCAAGTGACGATAGCAATGCCTTGGAAATGTGAAGTTATGGGATAGTTGCCTATAACCCCAAACCAGTGAAGAAAAGGCTTATTTTTTTCTTGCTATAATAAGATATTTGAAGTTTGTTTGTTTTTTAAGTATGTTTCTCCACATTTTCCTGGTGTTTGTTTCCCCTTCTGTGCATTCATATCTCTGAGTGCAGCTGTTTTTCACGGCAGCTCCCTGCCATCATCATCTGAGCTGCACAAACAACACTCCCAGGTGAGTAGACCCACAAGGGCTCGGCATCCCTGTTCCGTGGAGAAGGGAATGAAGCACAGAAAGAGCAAGTGACTTGTTCAAAGCCACACAGCAGAGAACAGACTTGGATTCCTGACAACTCTCAGCCCACCTCCTCTTCGTCCCCAACAAATTCCCCCGAGGAGCTGGGCAGGGCCCTGGGTATTTGCCTGTTAGACTTCTTAACCCTTGAAACAACCCCATCAAGGTGCATGAAGTGGGTGATCCCTACTTTACAGATAAAGAAATGGGGGCTCAGAAAGATGGAGTAACTTGCCCCAAGTTGTATAGCCAGTTAATGGCAAAGTCAACATTTGAGCTGGGCCTTCTTTTAAAAGGGGGCCGAAGGGAGGGTGGCCCCATGTTGGCAGGATTTACTAATGGGGGAGGGGGGTAGGGCAGGTCTCTTCACCTCTTGGAGCCTTTCCTTCTCGTCTGAGATGCAGCCACAGTAAAATCACTGGGGTATGGTAGGGACATAGGAATGTCACACCCAGCTCATCACTGTGTGTCTCTGGGACACACTACACGCTCACAAATCACTTGGGGAGTGTGCAGACGAGGACCCCACCATTGTGCCAGCACACAGCACATGTGTCATAGGTTTGACTCCTTTCTTCCAGTGGGGACACCCCTGTTTTGGGGATGTCTCCCCACTAGCACCCCTCTGCTTCTCCCTTCCTGCTCTGAGTCAATCCTGCAAGTACTAGTCTTCAGCCCTAAAAGTAGAGCCCATCTGGGGGCATACAAATACCCACAGATGTAGACTACAGCTGCAGCCCCCTGCTCTTAGGTCTCCCTCTGGTGACCCCAGGAAGGCCACCCCAGCATGTCCCAGACTAGTAACCCCTGCTTGACCTAGTGTGGACCCAGAAAGTTTAATGTGCTGCAAGTCCTTAGCCCAATGCTGCCCAGGAGACTCAAACTTCCCTTCCTCCTTGGCACAGGGCTGCCACCTCCTACCCCTGACTCTATAGGCAGGCTGAGCTGCCTGCCTCCCAGAGTTGGAGATAATTTGCCTGGGCCCAGCCTGCAGAGGTTCTGCCAGGTGAGGAGGCATGCAGAGAACTTGAGGACTGCCCTTCTTTCACACCAGCTGGCCCCTAGCCTTGCTGGAGGGCAAAGCAGAAACCAGGGCTTGGCAAGTCCTCTTGGCAAAGGTGGCCAAGGAAACAGAACCCCAGAGCTGCTTGAGTCTGGACTGGGGAATGTCCTGACTTGGGAGGGGCCTGTGGAGGGGCACTGTCAGGGGCATCAAAGAGGGAGCAGGGGTGGGGTGGGGTGGTGGTGGGAGAGGCAACCTGGGAGGTGTTTGTGGTGGTGGGGAGAGCAGAGTCCATTGAGCGGAAAACATCAGGCAGTTTTCCAGTATTCTTACCCAAGCTGGGTTCATGTGAGGCAGAAAAGGGCAGGGAAGGGGTTCCTTGTTGGGGGTGGTCAGAGGAGGCTCTGCCGCCTCCTCCCGGGGTGATGAGTTCACATCCCACACGCAGAAAGCAGGTGTAGTACGCACGTGCACGTACCCATGGCGGCCTGGGTGTGGGTGGGTGCATGTGCGTATCTGCCAGGTTCCTTTTTAAGGGCATGAGGCTTTCGTGTGCTCCCTCCTGCGTGTGTATGTCTCCTGTGTGTGCCCTGGAGGAGCTAATGGAAGCAGAGATTAGCCAGACGAGGGCTTCAGAGGAGGCTCTTCTTGCTGACAACCTTCTCCAATACGTGTGTACACGTCTGTCTGGATGAGGTGTCTCGGTGTCTGTAATGTCACTCAAGAGTCGGAGGCAGGGGTCTTGGCCTGGGCTGCCCATGGGTTCCTTGTCTGGGTCTTGGGTATTTGTGAGTCGCACTGTGTTTGCGTCTGTCTGGCTGTGTGAGGGCTGCAGTGTTTGCGCAGCGTGTGTAGCTGCTTAGCGGCCTCTGACAGCCGGGACAAAGGCCTCCACAGACAGACAGGTGCCATGGGAGACAGACCTGCCCCAGGAGTCCTCAGAGGGCCTCTCGGCTCCGAATGCGACAGCTGGGCAGGAGCAGGGGCAGGGGCAGGGCAAGGTGAGAGGGAGGTGAACAGCAGGGGCTCGGGGCTTTCTAACCCCAGGCCTGTGCAGATCCTGCTTCGGGGCTGAGGCCGGAGCAGCTGAGACCCCCCCAATCCAAAAGGAGACCCTCTGCATTTCAAGAGGTTGAAAGAAGAGTCCTTCTACTCCCCTGGGGGTGGGTGAATGGAACCAGGAGAGAAACCTCCTGAGACCCCTGCCAGGCACACACCCTGGGGCGGAGAGGAGAGGAGAGGAAGGCCCTGAGCTGGGAAGGTCCCAGGGTGAGAACACAATCATGGCTGTGGGAAGGAAATGGAAAAGCAAACACAGGGCTCCCAGATGGGGAGAAGGTCTGAAGTCTAGGCCTTGAGGAAAGGTGGAAGGGTTTCCTCAACCTGGCCCAGCTCCCCCACCTCCATTCGGATACACCCCTACCCCCAGGCAGCACAGGGTAGCAGGTGTACTGTGGACCACTCCACCGTGTCACTGATGCTTCTCCCAGTCCACCACTGTAGCGATCCCCTCGGATCCAGGAGCCAGGCAGAAGGTGACTCTGTGACCTTAGGCATTGATTTAGCTCCTCTGAGCCTCAGTTTCCTCATCTGTGCAATGGAGACCTCAGCCCTTGCCTTGAACCATTGCTGTGAATGGGGAAGGTGCTCACACTACTTGAGGATTAATCATTACCCTGGAATTCTTTCCAAGGCCCTTAGGTGCTTCTCTCCTTCCCCCAGACCCTCCAACTGGGGGTGGGGTGGTGATGGGGGCTCCAAGCAAAGCTAAGGTCTGGATACAGGAATTGGGGGGAATCCCTGGAGCCAGGTGGGCATGACCACCACCTCCCCATTCAGCTGCTGCCCTCTGCTGCTATGAGCTGCCTTTTCAGGGGCACCTTTGAGTGATGCTCCTTCTCATTCGCTAGGAAACTCAGGGACACACTCTGTCTCCAGTTTCTTCCCTCAGAACCCCCTCAGAACCACTGTCCTGTGGTAGGGTGGGCTAGGAGCTGGGGATCCAGCTCCCTGCTGGGAGGAAATGATACCTCCCTATTTGATTTCTCCTCTGCCTTTCTCTCCTACTCTGTCCTGACCCAGCTTCTCTCAGGCACCCCCGCCCCCACGTTGGCCTCTGACTTGGGTGACAGAGGGGGCACGAAGCAGGACAGATGCCAAGGTGCCATGAGTGAGGAGGGGAGGCGTCCTCCTTCATTCCACCTCCAGGCCTGTGGTAGGAACTCAAGGGCTCCGAGGTCACACACAGGTCGGGGTCTGACCACCATGGAGAGAGGACACTCGTCTCCTGAGCTGGTGTGTGCGTGTGCGTGCACACACACGGAATCCTCCCCACGCCCAGGCGCCCCACGACTGGCACCAGAGCGCCTGCGGGTCTAGAGGACGGCCCTGTGGATCCCCACCAAGTGCTCGGATCCTGGGGAGCCAGAGGCAGCGAAGAGGGGGCGCCTGCCTTCGTGACGCGTGTGCCCTGCTCCGCGGCGGCTCAGGACATCTCTGCCCTCAGGGCTCTGGGTCGTTGAACCCGAGGACCCCCCCTTCCCTCCTCTGAGGACTGGAGCCTTGGGGGGGTGCTGAGGCTCCTCCCCAGGGATACAGGGAACGCGCCCACTTGTCCACGTTCCCTGCTCTGAACCCAGGCGTCCCCTCCTCACGGGGAGCGGGCGACGGGCGCCCCCAGCCACGCCAAGGGGTGACACCCGAGCCCCTCAGCGGCGGCCTGGCCCCACCCCCGCAGGCGGGGGGCTCGGCCGGCTCAGCCCAGGCCTGGCCCCTCACGCCCGCCTCCAGCCGCCGCCGAGCCCCGCCTGCGCCCCCCGCCGCTGACCCTGGGAACCGGGTCCCCGCCCGCTCACCCCGCCCGCCCGCGCGGGGTCTTGGCTGCCGGCTGCGGGGAGCCTGGGGCACCTCCAAGCCTTCCGCTGGCCAAGGCCGCACCCCGGGAGGGGCGGACTCACCCGCGGGCCTGGGCCGGGGGCGTCCTGGGCTCGGCAGTCCGGGACCCGCGTCAGCTGCTGCGGCTCTGCTCAGACGCGGCTCCGCGTCCGCCGCCGCCGCCGCCGCCGCCGCCGCCGCAGCTCGGGGAGGGGGGCGTCACGTGACCGCCGAGCGCTCCCTCCCGGCGCCGCTCCCCCCTCACTGCGGAGCCGGGGCCACGGGCGCGGCGGAGGCCCCCGCCCCGCCCCCAGCGCGCCCCCGCCCCCACCACGCCCCCACCACGCCCCCGCCGCCCCCGCGCCCATCCCACCCCCACCACGCCCCCCCCGCGCCCACGCCGCCCCCACCACGCAGACC